>JAJVSH010000125.1:26374-189760 GCA_021460005.1 Tetramorium alpestre | reverse complement strand
ATATATATATACAGCAATGAAAAAAATTAATATTGTTCATAATTTTTATCATGTATAAAAATAGAGAAATTGCTTAGGATACGGATTTTCATGGCAACAAGAGAGAAGTAATTATAAACTTTAGGAGAAAAATTTTTATCTTTGTTTAATGTTATTTAAATCAATAAGATTTTTATGTAATTTCTTCATTAGAATTAAATCTACATTTTCTTACATAACTATAAATGTATATAATGTATATTGTTTAATCAGTTATGCTGCGTAATAATCTCCATTGAATATTTAGAATTACACAGTCTGAGCTAACATTATTTGACAAAAAATAAATATAAAATAATCCGCGATTCATTATACGGATACTCACCTATTGTTTTCGCTTTGTAGAACTGAATTAAAGCAAAATTCCTGGCATTTATAGTACGTAGATATATATATCGAGATATCGAGAGACGAGTAATTTTCGCTCTCCATACAACTACAGTATCGCATACCTGTAGAATTCGGAAAATTATCTCTCGCCGCATCGACTGAAACAGGTGGCAAAGTGATAAATTCCCCCGATATTTAATCGCTCAATATTGATCATCGAATAAGCAATTTTATACGTACATATACTTATATATAGTATTATGCTTGAGACGTCTCGGGCATAACAAATATTATATTGGATCATTCCATAAATAATGCGGTATAAAAGGAAGCTTGATTTATGATTTAGCTCAAAACCGAAAGTTATTTTATCTCCAGAGAATTGAAAATTTAAGATTAAGATAAGAAATTGTAAATAATAATAGAAAATATATTTTAGATTATAAAATTAAAATTTTATTGTCAAAATATTTTTAAAGTGTCTCTAAAAAACTGCACTACTTATATAGTAATCCAACATATGTATATACATATATATGTATATGTGTGTGTGTGTGTGTGTAATATAAACTCACATGAATGGTTTTGATTTCCTGACAATTCCGGAAATTCTTTACAAGAGAGAACAAGAGAATGAGCGCAAAGCACTACCGCTATCCACTATCGCATCGACTTATAAACGCGAACATCGAGCTGACAAATAAGCGTAAAGCATCCACTTTCCCGTTAGCAGATCAACGTGAATGTTCCCGGTTTATGCACCTATAAAGCTTCGCTCGCCCTCATCACCGTTCGCGTCGTTGCCGCTGTGGATGGCGGCAGAGGGTGACGGTCACGGTGGGGACGCGATGTCCTCTGGTCATCGGCGTGCGGCATGTAGTTCCATGAGCACGAAGAGGATTAACTGCGGTACCACTATGCGCGCGGAAAGGGGTTAAGAAGGGTTGCATAGGCGAACGGTGAACGCGCGATAGGGAGATGGAAGACATAACGCAGCCGGTTTGATGAAACTGCCGCTGTTGCGACCGTGTTGAAATTGAAAGATACGGCCGATTCCCGTGTCCGACAGCGAAGGAGAATATCAGGGTGAGCCAGAAAGGAATAGATCAGCGGAGGCAGCCGGTATAGGGAGAATGCAGTTGTAGCAGAGAATTGAGCCGCGTGGGACAAGAGTGCTGTTCGCTGTTGTTCTCCTGTCCACGCTCGTGCATTGAAACTCTAGCCATCATAGACTCTGCATTGGATCCTCTATGCTATCTCCTCTTCTCACTCGGGTCCCTCCTTGTCGCACGCTTCTCTCTTTCTCTCTTCCTTTCCTCCTTTCCCTCCACCCCTCTTTCTCTCACACTTTCTCGCTTTCTCACTCTAGTGGTATTCCACTTTCCTATGACACCCTCCTATGGCCCATCCTCTGTTCCCATCTCTTTCTTTCCCGTCGCCGCTAGTCTAGCCGCTCTTGGTCTGGTCCTCTTTCTCTGATATGCAGGGTCGTTCACTGGAGCACTTCAATTTGCATTACGCTCGACCGCGCATAGCCGAAGGATCAATTAAATTTCTATTAAGCGAAGCAGCCTTTTCCGTCCACCGTCCCGACCAGGCTTAGCGCGCCGCAGGCGCACGCGCCATTTATCGAGAAGATTATTTGCATTGTCTTGTGGTGGATTTGCAAATTATTTATTATTCGATATTATTTCATGTCGCGACGTTTCCGTCTGCCGATGAGTAACCTCTACAATAAAGATAAAAATTTTAATAAAGATAAAAAATACATGACAAATAATTATGTGAAATTGCCAATTTAAAACATAAACAAAATTGCTAATACAAAATCATAGATTAATTGGTACAGTAGTTATTGGAAGTATAATTTAAATTTTACATTTGCATTTAAAGAATCATATTTGCGAGATAATATTTTGAAATTAAATTATACTAGATCATGAATTTATTTTCGTGCAAATTATTTCATAATACCATATAATTTTCAGGATAAATATTTAGGTACATTTTAAATTATTTAATGTGAGGAATTTAATTCCTAAATATTATATCATAAGTGGTTTTTTAAAATTATATTTATATATGTAAATTAATATACATATATATATATATATATATATATATATATATATATATATATATNTATATATATATATATATATATATATATATATATATGTATATACAATTATTACATACATATTTTTATTGTTTATATACATATATATTTAATATTTATAGACTTAATCTTAATGTAATAAATTGAAATTACTGTTATTGAATCACACACAGACTTATTTTTGTATAAATGTAAATTTTTTAGCAATTAGTCAAAGATACAAAATGGAGCAAATAAAAATTATACATAACAAGTTGTTATCTGTAAACTTTCTTCTCTAACAAGTACTTTTTTTGCTTGATAAAAACTGACTTTATTATCTGAACTTTAGATACTCAGAATCCGAAATCATCTTCTCCTTCGTTGTGCTATGAAGTAGCCTTTTTCGGCACGACAGAGCTTATTTTGGACACTTATCTTCGTGTCGGTGGCATGGCTATATCGCTTTTTATGAATGACACCATATGGTGCCAGTTTTTCCAGAATATGGATGATAGTAAGAAATACGGATAAGTTATGTACATATGGTAGCTAGAATAAGATTATATATATCAAAAATTTTGCAATATACTTCTTACATAACACTAGGACTATCGCAAAGTGTAATTTATCATTTTATAAGCATACGAAGCTTTAGCTTAGTTGTTCTACGATTTTGGCTTACTTGTTTTATAACAAACATATATAAAAACGAATTTTTAACCGAGATTGAGTTTCACCGTCGAGTAAAAGAAGCGATTTGAAGAGTAGTAGTTCTCTTTTATAGAATTGATTTAATCGGCGAAGCTACTAATTCCACCGCGGGAAGACGCTTTTTCCTGGGCCGGTCTTGAAATCGCTTTTTCCACTCTTTGCTCGGCTTACTGCGGAATCCTTACATTCGCGGACGGCGTCGGCGGTATATCGGTTTTTATCACCAACGCCATAACGGTTGCATCACTCTCTTTCTCTTCTCGCTACGATCGGCGACTGAGACAGGCAAGCTTGGCCACCAAAGGGGATCGCAAAAAGGTTATTTGCCGACCTGATCCGTCATGAGGCCGGACGGGTGACGGGTGTTTTTACGTTTCCGTGTCTATGAGACGAGGATATGCTCGACCTTCCTGCTCTGCGCCAACACTCGCGAGGTAATCCCTGATTATCGTGATCGAATTGCCAACGTACTGATAAAAGTACACGTTACTGTATATCTACAGCCAATCAGTCTCACCTCTTTGGCAATAAATAGCAAAGTTGTGAAATATATCGCCAATTCCTTTTTACAATATTTCTTAGGAATGCCAAAGGAACGTAGGAAGTAGATGGACGAAATCTATTGGGAATTCTTAGATTATATAATATTTGTGATTTTGCCGTTCATATATTTCCTGTGCAATTTCGATAAAAGAAGGAATGCTAATTAACTCTTTGAGGCACGCATTTTAAATTTTATGTCAATCATTAAAAAGCTATGTAAACAATCTTCTTCAATCTTGTGTATATAGGTATTATTTTATTTTAATACTAAGATAAAGATATTATCTTTTGCATTGAAATTTTTGTATCGTAAAATTTTAATATCGCCTGAAATAATTAAAGTAGATACTTGATAAAATAAAATGAGTTCTATTATGTTAAGATAATTTCTCAAAGTATAAAAGAGAGTCCGAAAGCCTAAAAGGCTATCCCTTCATATATGAGCACTATCCGAGGATTAAAGCGAGATTCCCGATATTGTCTATAATCCAATATATTTATTTCCAATATATTTTAATTACATTTTTCATTGCAAGATAAATCTCATGATAGTATGTGTACATACCATATATAACATACATAATTGTTAAATATTTTTATGATTTTTATAAAAAAGATTACATTCAAAATACAAAATTCTTATGAAGTTGACTAAAAATACAGCAAATAATGTATTATAGTAATAATATAATTTCTTTATCTTATGTTTTTCCATCTTAAACAATGGAATACTAAAAAAATTTTTACTTTAAATTACTTTAAATAATAATTGTGCTCTCTCTACAAATGCAAAAGTATTTAACACAACATAAAAATAATCAACAGCAAATTCAAAAAATCCATGATAGAACAAAGTCACATTCCTGTGCCATTTTGCGCGCTATAGAGGCTAACAAGTTCAATTCAATGAATCGTTATGTACGCCGAAACCTAATTGACTCTGATCCTGTCAAACAAGCGCGTGCCGTGTTGCCTCGCACGCAGCGATTACCGACGTGTATCCCGCTTGAATAGCGTCATTCGATGAGATCAGGTAAGCCATGGTTGCAGATGTTGCAGGAAATGTTTCGTACGTAATGCGATTATATAGTAACACCATACAATGTAAATAGTAAAATACAGTACGTGTAAATAAATTATATAAATATTATATATAATATAATTATTATATATAAGATCTAACCATTGCAGTTTCCAGACTGCAGCAATAAAAAAAAACACAGGCTCAAATAATAAAATATTAGTTTTTATCTTTCAAAGTATTTTTCTATAATATCAATGCACTTGACATATCTTTGATACAAAGCCACAAAACTTCTTTTAAAGTTCCTTATTAAAATGTTTATCAGAATACTTGTCACATTCTACTGAAGTATTTGATGTCTTGAAAATGTTTACCTTTCATGTTTTTCAGTTTTAGGAACAACATAAAATCCGAGAAGCCAACTCTTTGACGAATAAGGTAGATAGTTAATTTTAATCTCTTTGTTTACCAAACATTGTTTTGCAATGATTCGAAGAATGTGACAAGTGCTTTGAACAACATTTCAATTATGTATTTTAAATACAGTTTTGAGGCTTTGTACTAGAAGCGTAACAAGTATATTGATTATCTGTAAGAGATTACTGTGAAAGATAAAATATAACATTTTATAATTTGAAATATCTATTTTATTTATTGCTACAATCCAGGAACTTATTGCCAGATCTTGTATGCGTGTGTGTGTGTGTGTGTGTGTGTATGTGTGTGTGTGGGTACAGATATTTTAATTACATTTTTTATTGCAAAATAAATTTCATAATAGTACGTATACATATATAATATATATAATTGTTAGATATTTTTTATTATATATATATATGTACGTATATACATATATATTTATTTATACATACATATATGTGTGTGTGTATGTGTGTATGTGTGTATGTGTGTGTGTGTGTGTGTGTGTGTGTGTGTGTGTGTGAGACTTACTAGTTTTTATCTATTTTCTGCTGCCAATACTTTCCACTGTATTGTAATCTAAATATAATCCAAATCAGCAAATTTAAACATTGTAATGAAGTTATTTCGGTAAATGGAAAACATACATGCGTCTCATGATTAAATTGAATGATAAATGGAACGGGGAGAGAGAAAGAGAGAGAGAGAGAGAAGGCATTATATTTTCCTAAAAAAACGAATATTATTAAATGAAAAGCATTTGCTATTGATAATTGGAGGCAATAATACGATACAATTGATCTGTTAAATTGGCAGCTTTACATTCAATATGCATATATCGATAATGTTAAAAATAAATAATTGATTATGTAATTAACAAAAAGTAATCTTAAATTTGAATTAAATTTAAAGCTTATTTAATTTAAAGGTAATTTTGTATTAAGCAGATTTTATCCATCGATATATTCTATGAAACAGTTACTGATAAATATGTCCACACACAGATAATATATTTTCCGAGTTTTGTAACAAATTTAATAAAAAGGATATGAAAGGGCTTTTTTATATCTTGAATAATTTCATAATATTTCCTTTATTCTAAATTAAAAATAGCCATAAAACCATTTGAGACATAAAAAAACTTGTTCAATTCATTTTTTATATATGTATATGTATATATATATGCACATATAAAGTAACTTAAATTTAATTTAAAACACACACACACACACATACAGTATGATTCTAGATCTGCATGGCCAAAAGAGATGAATTCAGCATATCAAAACAAGAAACTTTTCTATTTGGCACTTTGGTCAAATTTTAAAAATAGCGTTTTTGCAAATAAAATTTAATAAAAATGGGATACTGTTATTTTTACCAAATTCAGGTATTAAATGCATAAAACTCATTATTCAAACTATAAGAATTACGTAAAAAAAGGAAATAAATAAAACTCCATTATTTTTATATCTTTATTTGAAATATTTTGTATATAATTTTTAGAATCCATTATATAAACAAGAGAATTTTTCTTTAAATACATTATTTACTCTCTATTTTCTTCTCTTTTTCACAATATCATTAGAAAGGTCATTAATAATTGAACATTAATTTAACTGAAATGATTTTATAATTTATGTGATTTGCGCAATGCATAAATGCGTAAGCATCAAATAAAATTTAATTAAAATTCCAAATTAGCATTAAACCAAATCAACATTAAATTAAATTTGATCTTGAAATATATGACTTTTCTATTAATATGGCATTATTTATTATTTTAATTCTGTCAGTATATGCTAAATGTAAAACTATCAAGTTATTAGAGCTGTAAATTTACGATGTTCCCATTTTCTCGGAAAATCAGTCACGATACATGAATCTGTATGCATGTATCTATATGCATATATGTACATACATTGAACACGTTCAAAATTGCCATAACTTTATATGTTAAAGCATTCATGACACCAAGTACGTATTGGGTCAAGTTAAAAATGCAAGATGTCGGTGCTCCCTCAATCACATAACTTCGTAGTAATCGATCTTTGATTCAAAATCTTTCCTCGCTGCGAAACGTGCACCGTCATACGGACAAATTCTTCCGTTCTTCATCGTCCGTTCGGTACCTTCCGCACTCGTTTCTTCACCGTCCGTCCTTCTCTCTCGCGTTCGCTCCCGCCGTCCCTTTCTTCTTTCCGCGAGCGCGTCCCAGCCACCCGACAGATAAAACTTCATCCTCCGCTCCGTTTCTCACACCGTCACCCATACCATGCCATTTATATACGATTTTTCTCGTAATCGCGAACATCCATTTACGACGGGCTCCTTCAATTTCTCGTTACCCCAGCCCGCGGGCCCACCCGTGCGCCCTACACCTCCCTCGTCGTGCCAGCATCGTGCACCCTTCTTCGGCTTACGGCCCCCCTCTACCAGGCGAAGCCAGACGTCCTTTGCTATTGATTTACGACGGCTATTTGCAAGATCACGCCGAGCGCGTTAAAACTTTCTACAACTGCGCCACGCCTTGTGTCGTATTGCTTCTCCCAGCGATTACGCCGAGTCATTCTGAAATGTTTCTGAAAGTTCTGTCGGGGATCGGACGCTGGCCAGGCGCGAGCGAGGAAGCCGCCGCAAATCGCCCGGGGCTATTGCTGAAAACGTGCCGCGCCGTAATAATTCGTTCTGCTTTCGCACTACTTTCCCGTTAAACGTACTGTACTGTATGAGCCGCACGAGTTCATATTGTCTTTGAAAACGTTATTGTTTTTATGAAATTTTCTTTCTAAAACAATAAGAACGCGATCGGAGTGCTTTCTCCTTATTCTGCATGAAATGTGCGCTGCATAATGACAAGATTATGATAAATACTATTATTATAGGTTCTAACTCATAAACGGAGAAATAATAAATATTAATAGTTAAAACTTGAAATATATATTAATATTTAGAAAAACTTAAAGAGAAATCCTACGAACCGTTTTTAGTGAGATATATAAAAAAAATCCTTTTGTATCTCTCTCTTTTTATGTTTCGTGCAAAAATCGGAAAGTGTATATCTCTGTGTGTGAGTATATTTGTCCTCGGTATCTATCTAACAGTCAATCGGTCAAAACAATCTCTACGTTAAAACATCTGCTATCAGATCGAGTTGCGCTGCCAACAATTGGAGATGGTTATCATTTCCGTTTTCAAATTGGAATCGTGTCAACCTTTCAAAAATTCAAACAATCTAGAATCGATTCAACAACAGTCAGAGTTTGTATAAATGCTTAAGATAATTCAGAAAACCTTTTTGTTGTTGAAAGAGAAAAAGTTTCTATTTATTAAATGCAAAACAGCAGTCGTTTAAGTCCTAAAATTTTATCAAATCTGAGTTATTTTTATCTGAGATTTTTAAATTATGTACATATATTTAAGAATAAAATATACTTATGACGAAAATATTTTAAACAATGCAAAAAAAAGAGAAAAATTTTCTTAAACATTTTTTTAATATTCTATAATCAACAATGTCGAAAATTATATGCATAATTTTTGTACATATAGAAATCCCCCAAAAATTATTTAAAATAAAATATTGCGGCGTTTTATTAAATTGTAATTAAAAAGAATTTAATTATTTTTGACTAAATTTAAATATGCACATAAAAAAATTATTAATTTCCAAAAAAATTTTATTTTTACAACAAAAGTATATACAAATACGAACATCACAGTAATTATTATCAAGGAAAAAATTTGATATTGAAATCAACATTATAAATTTTTATATTATTATTCAATTCAGCTATTTGTTCAATAACAATATTTGAATATAGAATATATAAAAAGAAATGAAATGAAACGTCTCACCAAAATTACTAATGTTTTCTATTATTGCGTTACTTATAATTTACATGTAGTAATTAGTTTAATTTATGTAGTTGAACGATATTTTTACGTCAATCAATAGAAAGAAAAAAAAAAATCATATGAAAATTGTTTTATATGTATGACTTAATTTTAATTTTCGGAGTATCAGTGCAATATATTTCTTCTAATAAGAATTCTAAAAATTCTCATATATCGTTTAACGTTTTTTTACATTTTTTAACATTATAGTATAATTATATTATAAATCTTTTTTTATATAAGAAATATCATATTTAAAAAAGTTATTAAGTAATATAAAACAAACATATCTGCTGAAAGAAAATTATTAAGAAAAATTTTTTAAATAATCTAAGGTAACTAGAATAATATATGTAATTTGCTTCATTTCATTAAGGAAAAGTAATTAATTTCTCTCTTTCTCTTTTTTCTCTCTTAAAATATCGCTATTTTAGAAATACATTAAAATTAATATTACATAAATTTTACGTAAGAGAAGGCAGAATACATACGAACAATGCATCTCTTCTATACATATAAATTAAATATAGATAACATTAATAAAACAACAGAGAAAATCCGAAAGGCAATTCTTCACAATACGATTAACAATGTATTACCACTTAACTAACGTATGACATCCACAAATTGTATAACGCCACTGTTGTTAACCAAAATAATATAAAATACAATTGCAAAACAGCTTCGAATAGCATAAGCCGTTGAATCGGAACGTCCGCGTAAAATGTTTATGCTAAAACATGCAGCCGCCGAATGAAAAGCTTAACGCAATACGGTTATGTGCAATCGCGCGTGCTTTAAAATAATTGAAACTTCAATAATTAATGCAAATGAAAGTGTAAAATGTACATCCATTAACGGCGGTGCTTCGGTACGTTCTCGCCATCAATGATGTAAAATCAGCGAACGGATCGAACCATATGCGAAATCATGGAACGTATCGCAAGGGATTGGCGGATGCGGCAACCTAGTTTAATGTGTCGAGATACCATGGCCATTTACGTCGCTAGTGTATGAAAAGCTAGTCTGTAGCCGCAGCTTGAGCACTCTTGATTCACCTCTGTCGACTCGCAAATGAATCCACTCACTAGATAGGCAGTTAAAACGCCTGTTGCTTTAAGGATCGCATATGAGCTCATCGCATTGCGACGTAATAGTTACATAGGATTTCGAAATGTTTTTATAAGCTCTCATCGCAGCTCAATCCAATTAATTCACTTGTTCAATCATATGCATATAAAGACTTTGCACTATAAAATTATAAATTGCACCCGCGCGGGTGATTTTAACTATTTGCTAATTTTTTATTGTATAAACATTTTTAGTCGCAAAATGTTAATATTTATAATATTTTTTATATTACAAAATTTTCAGAAATTTAATAATATTAAAATGTTAAAAATCTCTCGAAGTAAATAAAAATAGTATATTAAATAAAATTATGTGAAAGTAGTTTATATCTCTTAAATTTCTTAAATTAAATTAATGCAATTATTTTTAACTGGTAATATTTAGAAGAAAGAAATGCAATCATAAATATATTTCATAGCAAAATTATACAGTGAGTTTAGTGACACTGTTATCTAATATCATCCAATATGTCCAATAAGTTCTCAAAATACTTCTCATCGATTTGGGACTACTTAAATAGCCTGTTGCACGGTGAATGTAGTATCGCTTATAATATTTTAATTCCATTGTGAAGAAATCGCACATCCAACGTGTAGAGATTCTTCCGATATGAAATTCTGTTCACGTTTACGCCGGTGCTTCCGACACCTTTTTTCACATCCTTCGACAGCTGGCAACAGCTGTTGTGAAAAGCTGCCCAAAACGAAGACATAGTTCTCCAACGAAATACGAGACCGTTCCGAGAGTTTATTTTTCTTTTTGCACGTCTGAGAAAAACAAGGCATATCAATTTTCCGCTATCGCCGTCCCATCTCTTTTCCTCTTGTCCTTTTTCCTGGAAAATAGATTGTCCAGGGCAAAAGTCGTAATTGGAATAACTTAGTTCTTCTATTATTATGTAATGGACATTTTCTATATATGTGCAAAAGCAATCAACTTCTTACAATTGGAAATTATAAACACTCACTTATGAACTGTGTTAATAAAAAATTATATAGGTAGGTATTTGTAAAAGCTAAACATAAAATGTTATTTTCGTTTGAATATATCTCATTCTTTAATAAAATGCAAGTTCAGAAGCTGGAGCGATATTATCTTATTTCAAGATTTACCTCCTAGGCGCGCACGTAACATCATATTAAAATGCATAATGCAGAAGTATTTAAATTTATTATTTTATTAAAAAAAAAACAGCTACTAAAATATCCTCCACGTTAACGCGATAATCAGGCAAAGCCCGCGGAACATTAGGGGCGAGGTAAAACGATAATATGCGGCATGCGTCGTCATATGGCACTGGGCCCGACACATCCCGGCGTGCTTTCGCGCCCGCGTTACTGCGCCCGAAAATATACCGGCTCATAAACTGGAACACTGTGTATGCAGGCTTATGGATGCGCTGGAGAGATGGGTAGGCAAGCTAGAAGGAGATTTAGTGAGATCTTAGGGTAAAGTGTGGATATTGAGGGTATATCACTCACAGGCTGCGGTTGCGACCCACCAGCTTCCTCCCTCCCTACCTCGCCGTCGATCCTCTCCGTAGGTTTCTACCGAGAAACGCCATCCAGGTACATACCTGCACGTGAGTAGTAGATACTAACCCGGCGCGCGGAACACATACCGACCTAGTCGTACGGATCGGTAGGCAGTCTCGGCCATTTATGTGTGTCCGTGCCATTAGTAACCCACAGCGCAGCAACATCTTCGACGGTAATGCAAATCGGAAATCCGCCCACTCAATTACACCGATGCAGTCCTAATCATGCGTGCACTGGAGCACATGCTGCAATCAATGTCCCTACAGCGTCTAATTCGGACGATGACGGGGGATGACGTTAATACGTTAGTTGACCCGCATCTGCATTTATTAGAAAAAAAAAACGATGAGTCGTCCTGAATAATGCGATCCTGGAAATAGGGGCTAAATGCAATAATTTAAGTCGCAATTTCCAGCGTGAAATGACGAGCGATTTATTGGCTTGGCTATAATGTTTCAAAATAGCCGAATAACGATCTCGATTAGTTTAGCTTATGAAGCTATCTAGCAGATGCAATTCGAATTATGGAAAGCAACTTTTGTCCATACTCCTCGCGTCATGTGATGCGAGAAATGTGCAAATCTGCAAGAATGCATCTCGTCCATTGATAACTACGGAAAACAAAAATATTGAAATCGCACCGAGCAAATATTGAACGTGGACATAAGAATAATATGACAGTATATCCGTCAGTATGTTCTCGCATTTCATATTTGTACAGCAAACAAGCAACGATAAAAAAAATCACGTGATACGTCGTGCATTCTGTGAAAGCGCATGGTTGATATGGAAATGTCTTCAGAAGGAGAGATTGGAGCGCTGATCGACAAACTAGAAAATCTGAAATGAAATTAATTAGCGTTTCATAATCCTCATAATTAAATATTAATTATGAGGATTAATTAGATAAGTAATAATCGTGTTAAAAATTCGCAATATTTTAATACATGTAATTTAATATATATATAATGAAATTTTACATGCATCTATGCATGTATGCCAATTCCCATAACGATATCTTCCTATTAAATAAATAATTACTATATCAAGAAATATTTTATAGTACCAGATACTCATTTATATCGCAAACATCCCAATTAATCATGCCTGTTCACACATAATATAAAAGGAATTGATATTAATTAATACATCTTCTGTATTTTATAACAAAAATGTAAAAGGCGCGTGGGAAGCACTTGCTGACAATATAATAATTATCTAGCGATAGTAGAATTGTGTTTACTCAAATTTATTTTGTCTCATATTTATACAATAAACAACAATAATGAAAATCACTCAACACCGTACGTATGCTGCGTACACAAGTGCGATGCGAGAATGACCGGTGGGTTCGAAGCTTTAACGAGGTTTATACGGCCATAACGTAAGGAAGATTCATGCCCGGGAGAACATATCTTGATTATATTACATTACCATGTAAGGCGAGCCTAGTGATAACGAATGTATGGACAAGGTTCCCGTGCCCATGTACGGTCATAGATAGGCGTCGTTGCCATGCCGAACCGGTCGCATACGAGATACACCCACTAATGGGAATTAGCACCAGTGGCACAATACTGTCCTCCCTATTCCCATATACATCGGGATCAATCAAATCTCCAATACCGCGGTGAGCTTCTCGATGACTACGTTTACAACGTAGACCGCGAGCTCATCAATCCGAACCTGCTTCGGCCGGGGAGTCGATATCGGTTTCTCCGCTTGCATTGTTATCGTGTACCCACCCACGACGTAGGACGACGACGTCTACATCGGCAGACGGGGTTCCGCTAGATACGACATCGTAAGGAAATCTGTGGAAGGCATTATCCTTGGTACGGCGAAGGCGAATGGCGGCGTGGCGGGAGCGGATATTTCAACGTACGCGTACCACCACGAGGCATTTATTTTTCGTCCAGGTTTATGCAGGAGCATTTGCATATTTCCACGGCATCCGGCATTTCGTCGTTCGACAGCAAACAAATTCGATGTGAAGACTGACCCTCTCCCCCCCCCCCCCCCCCCCNCCCCGGCTTTACACGGTCGCCAATATTTTATTTCGTGCGATCGAGTTTGATATTTAATCACGTTGCCGTTGCGCTTTTGAAATCTACAAAAAATACACACATAATTGAAGATAAAGTAATATTTTCGCGATAGAGTAACGCGAGGCTGTATATACATCTCTATAAATATGAGCAATTCGATACGTTTTAAAATCACTTTCGTAATATTCCTGTACACGATACTTCATGTAATTGCAATAACTTTCGATTATATATAATTGTTACTTTTCGGATTGTCACATTTCCTCCAATAAACAATCATTTCATCTACTCACGTTAAAAATAATAACACGTAACTGAACGCTATCGAATTGTTCTGTGCAATAATATTTTATTTATGTTCTTTTCATATAAACTGTGTGCTAACTGAACACGTCTTTTTTTCTCGATATACGCTTCAGGTATTCTTTTAGCTTTCATATATGTATTTGTTAAAACATCAATTTACTGATTGATAAATAAATTCGCCAATATAGAGGTCGAGAATTATGGCGATCAGATCGAATCGATATTCGGGATTTCCGAGGAAACCTATCATCATCCCTCGTTCTCGTACTTGCACATAGGACATTCCTAACGAGATAAATATGACGGAGTCCTAGATCTCTAGGGTAAGGATATCTTCAACGTGCAGGATGCAGTCCACGTACATGAGGACGAGAAGAAATAAGAAGCGAAGAAGTTTCAAGTTTCGTTGAAGCTTTCATGATAACCATAGCGGATCTCCTTGTATTCACCCTACCCCCCTCCTCTCTGTCGACTCTCTCTCCTGTCTCATGTTGCTTTCACCCTTCCTCTCCCTTTTCTCGAGACCACCTCTCAAGGTCCAGGTAGAGGGTGAGAGCACTCACTGCCATGCGAAACGCCCCGTACGTTACAACTAGCCGAAAGAAAATCGGGCAGGAAGGAAATGCGCGACATGAATTCTTGGATAGGCTGCGTCTTCGTTCCATTTTCTCTGATATTTTCGTCACAGCGGCGCCATCGCCACAACGGACAAACAGACAGCGCCTTAATTACGTAAAGTGCAGTCGATGATAGTACATTTGGGTATTCACTATCGAACAATCAATTAAGTGGTTACTATCAAATACAAAGAAGGAAAAAATTGAGAGCGATCGGATAAGGAATACTCTTGTTAGATCAAAGAGAAATATTCACTTAGCTCTCTGAATGGTAAATAGAGATAGATTGCTCGTTGATAAACGATTTCTGCAATCGAACCAAAATTTCTTACGCGATTTAACGATTATCTAGATATATGAAATGGATTAGCCAAGAATGGATTTGCGTAATAAAAATATTAATTATCTTAATGAATTTTCTACATTCTGTTTTATGTATAAACATTATATATAAATACATGTTATAGTTTAAGAAATAATTATGAATTCTACTGAAATTGATGAAATTTGATTTATTATCAATTACTCAAACTTTTCTTAATGTATGCAAATTTGATCAGATAATAAAGATTAATGAAGATTATCTGAGACTCAGCAAGCAAATGTATTTAATCTTTCATCGAGAATAAGAGAAATAAAAATATAAAAGATTATGTATGAATAATGAAACATAAATTCGATAAATTTGCCTGTTAATCTGTAGCATTTAATTATTTAATGCGTATAATCTGCAGAGAAAAGACATTAATATTTATGGAAGAAATGATACGGTACTGAAACATTATTTTCATATCATATATTTGTTAAATTAAATAGAAATAATTAATTCTTTGTTTTAAATATATCTTTTACTATAAATATATTTTTTAACAAGAAAAAAATCATAAATTTCAATAGTACGGGTCAACAAGTTTGAAACTAATTTGAATGAAGATATAAATGTAAAATGTGGAGACACTTCTGACCAAGCGTACCTGGAATCTGGAATGTATAGCAACTATTCGCAATCAAAATACGCAGGTTACATGTGAACAATTTCGCATTGTTTAGGTATGTGTGCTAAATTTAACACATTTCAGTATGTATTGCGAGCTGCATGGTAAACTATACAGCGATATTTTCAAAACGATAACAAAAAAACAAAACAAAAATGAAAACAAACTTTTTATTTTTATAACGAAATACTTGTAATTATAAATATTCTTATCTCTTATTTTAGGATATAATACAACATAATTTTTATTTGTATACGGCTTAACACAATGATACTTGATGTATTTCTGGAACTAATTAAGTTGTTAACAATTCGATGTTCACATGATAGAATGCAAATTCTATTTATACAAGAGGATCCGAGATCTTTCAATGAGACTCATTCATCAAGCTAGATAAGGAGACACGCCTCGTGGCGTGGTAAATCTTAAACAACATTTACTGGTAACTTTGGACGTATATGACATTTACTTAAATGAATAAGTATCTTGACATTGCAGTTTCTGTAGAGAGTTTCAAAAATCTTCGTAGAAACCTACTGCGCGCGTTAATTCGTCCATATAAAGCTTTTAGTATTTTCTGCAGGGGAAATGCACTTGGTAGTAACTCTAAAATAATGTTCGCTTGTAAAGATATTCATGTTAACGTGCTAGAATTTTGTAACTTTACAATCGTAACGTGTACAAACACATTACTGTACGGGCATGCTCTTTTAAACGATTCTTATAACATTTTAGGTAAAGTTAAAATAATATTATATCTTATGAGAATTGTAACAGAATTAGCATCACGAAGACTTGGATACAACAATATATTTCCATTAAGCGTACTACGTACAAATATTATGAAATAATATTAAAACCATTTTTCGTGAAACAAGATACGAGAACAAAGCATCGTATCTTGATTATACGGTCATGATGCCAGGAGCTGGAGTCTTTATTCTTCGCGAGAATTAAACAATGTAGCAAAGTGCAAAGTACGAAGAATTGGCGGAATTTTTCCTTCCGTGCGGCGAGGCGGGGCCGCTTATTTTCGTGCATGATAAATTTCCAGGTGATTACACCGCAAGCTTCTTATTAGATTCAGCCATTCATTAATTATACGTTAATTAATCATGCTACTTCAGTTACCCCACTTTCCTAACGTAACGGAGATGGCTATTCATCTGGAGGAGACTGCCTTGCGCGCGGCATTTTCGCGAAAAACGAGGCCACCCCCTTGTACCACCTTCCACCCTACTTTCCAACAGTGAATTTATTAATTAAGCGTCCTCTTTTATGTCATTAATCGGCCACGCATTTCCGTTCTTCTCCCTGATACTTAAACGTATCTTACTTTCCAAAATTTCCCTCTGGCAAGCTCTTCGACAGAGCCGAGCCTGCCTCTTATCTGTGCTATTCGTCCTTGGCCTTCATAAAAATGGACGTACCCACTCCAGATCCTTGAAACGACCTTTTATCGAGTGGCTTTTGCGACGCCCTCGTATCGAGAAGCCTTTGCGCTTTCGGTCGCGTAGCTACCGTCATTTTCATTGCCATTCTATGAAGAGGGTACGAAGTCTAAGACGTGCAGGAAACGACATTGTGCCAAGAAGGAAATTTCTCGTGGATTTTAGTACCTTTGTACGGCAATCGATACTCGCGATACATAGGGCGTAGATTTAGATACCTGCCTTCAATGAGCTCGCTTTATTGAAGTTTATCTCGCTAACAATTGCTGGCCTTATAACAAAAAAAAAGATTAGCAAACAAGTGCATTCAATTATATCATACGATATGTATATATTTCTTTAAAGTGATGCATTGTAAGTGACGATAATAATAAAATAATTAGTGTTCTCTCTAATTTAAATTTTTACCATTTAAACATTAAAATACTTATATACTTTTATTTAAAACAATTATATAATTTGATTAAAAATTTTCTACAAATGAAAAACTTTTAGGAAAGAAAAATTTGTTATATTTTATAAATATTTTTATAAATAAATATCAAATAAAATATGATATTGCATGTTTATTATAATAATATAATTAAATAGAACTCTATCTATATTTTACAGTTCAAATATAGTGGATTTATACAATATATTATTAAATAGTTCTATTTATAATTACATATTTGTTGAGACAATTTCTCTATGCGAAAAAAAAATAAAACACAATGATATTATATATAATATCAATACTTTAATACATTACTTAACAAATAAAAAAAATATGTAGCATTTTAAATAATTTCTTAGCTTAGATCAGTCTGTGAAATGAATAATGTAATTTTTAATGTACATATGCAAAAGTAGTTTACATTTTGAAGCAGAAACATGGACCATATTCCATATGTTAGTTACAAAAGGTATAATTAACTTTTCAAATGCCTGTGTGAACAGTGTTTCGTGACTACCTACGCGAAAGTACAAATTCGAGGCTGCAGAAAAAAATAAAAGTAAGTGGAGGAAAACTCATTTCACGTGTTCCAGTTCTCTGAACTCGATAAATTTCTACCGCGGATGCTAATCAGTGCAGACATCGACTTCTAAAGTTTTCGTCCGCTATGTAGAAAAGGAAAACCGGGATAATAATAATAATGAGAATTATAATCATAACAACTCATGATATGCGATTCCATTCGACAGTCCGTCTGTAGAATAATATTACAAACAAATAGAGAAAAAGTAAATGCACACAATTGTGTCTCTCTGTGATTGAGATTTAAAGTTACAATTGTTATATTGTCATTTGTTATATTTTTTTAAAGAAATACATAAAATTGCTATGAGAAAAAGAAAGAGAGAAAGAAAGAAAAAGAAAAAAATTATTTCAAAAAGTACGAAAAAAGAAAGATAAAAGATTTATTAAGAAAACCATCTGTGAGAAAAGTTGGTTATCATAAACCTACTGATAATAACTAAATTAATTGAATCGGGATTATCCAAGCTCAACGTTTAACCCTTGAAGCAGAGAGTTATTAAGATATGATTTCATCCCAAGACAATCTTTAGAATCGAGTTTCGCTCACAGATAAGTCGCAATTAATCTATATTAATTGCTAAAATTTCAGTTAATTTGCATTATATTATAAGAAATATAAAACAAGCAAATGATATTTTATAATTTGATGTATGTAATTAATAATTTTCGTTATATAAACATATAAAGAATATATTGATTAGTACTTTATTATATAATGTAGTATGCATCGTGTAAAACATCAACAATGTCTGTGTGAAATATAAAAAATGTGATATATTTGATACATTTTCGAATTAAATTTATAAAATTAAGAGTTATTTATAGAATCATTTCTTTCTTATAAATAGAACTTAGAGTTCTTTTTATAACAAAATAACTTTACTCACGAATGTTCATCAAACAGATTTAACTCGCATCTCTGTTATTGAATTTTCAGTATAATACATTTCGAAATAGCGAGTAGCTGTTTATTATACTAGCAAAATTCAGCACTGAAATAGAGACGTCATAAGATTGAAAACGTCGAAAATCAAATAATGAGAATTAAATTAGATTACTAAAAAGATCTGAATCTAATATTTCTTTGATTAAGTTATGGTTGAAACATAATTAATATAAACATAACAATAAAAATAAGCAAGATATTTGTCAGTCTAGTTGAAGCACTAATACATTTTTATTTCTTACAATAATTATGAATATACAAACAATATAAATTATATTCTTAATAGTAGTAAAAACAAATTATAATAAATAACTTTCAAATATAGAAAATAACAAATAAGAAATAAACGAAATAAAGACAACGACAAGTATTAAGTCATATATTATTGAGAACAAGTTATTACATATTAAGAAATAAATATTTCTAAGGAAATATTTAAGACATTTATAAAAAAAATTAAATTTACATTTATCAAAAATTAGATTTACATTTACTACTCGTTGTACTAAATTTACTAGATTTACTAGAATTTATTATTTATTAGTAGATAGTAAATTCTATCTATATTTATTGCTAAAACAATAAATGACTTATGATATGTAACACACAGTAGTAGTGAGACATAAATTTAAACTATAAATTCTAGATTCGCAGTTATATGTATATAGGACCAATAAAAAACATGCCTAGGCTATATATTATAAAAACGTCTATAACAAAGTCAAATACTTTTTACGTTTATTAAACAATTACGGTATTATTGTCGGAAGTATTTATCAGGAACTAGCGTCCTCTAATAATCTCCAACCTGAGTCTGGAATTGAGCGGCAAACCGTCTCGGACTCAGCCACGAAGTCCTCCCATCGCTTTTTACCGCCATAGCTCATTAGTCGTCCTCGTCGTCGTTGTCGTCGTCGTCGTCGTCGTCGTCGTCTCCGTTCCGCAGCTCATTTGTACGTCTCCTCGAACAGGAGCAGGTTGGCCGACCAGACCGTCGAGTAACGGAGGGGATGGAAATTTTTGGAAAATTGAAATATTTCACATACGAGCGAGCCGAGGCCGTCGACAGCTCAGACTAGCGGCGAACAGGGCCGAGATATTTGGCACGCGTATATGCACCCCGTCCTCGGCGACACAATAGATTTACGTATTCGGGTAAAAGAGGTAGAGAACAGTGGTACTACGATAGCCGCGGGGAATCAGCAATCTTGGCAGTGTCCCAACTGTCGCAAATAGGTACGCTGTACTAACAGTGAGTAGGGGACATATACGATTCTTCTTTCCCTGTCTCCCTTTTTTCTCTACGATTCACTATCTCCAAGCCTATACAGACGTACGCATTTGAGCGGGGCGTGTGTATGTGTAACGTATATATATATATTTTAATGAACATTCTCTTTCTGAGACGTATAGATACATGCGGCCCATACAATTCGTCACGTCTAGACCAAGCCATTTACGGCTGTATCCCATCTGGCATCGATCCCGTCTGAAATTCGTTGCGGGAATGAAATAAATCGATTCGAACTGCAACGGAACATACATATATCGCGGGCTTATGTGCGATAAGTTATATAGCAAGGCGATATTTTGTACTCTCGATAATTTTACAGTTTTTAGCCATGTATTCTTTATGGACTCAAACTCTCTCTCTCTCTCGCGCGCGCGATTGATAGTACCGCAATCTTGGTAACGTTAATTTTCACAATTTTAAAATGTACGTACAAACAACTCTCAAACAAATGCTACATGTAATGTAGAATTAAGTAACAAATGTATTTAAATTTCTAAATCTCTAAAAGATTTTTTACGAAATTTAAATACATTTGTTCCTTAATTCTTATTAATAAATTCTCATTAATGATATTATACTTAATTAAATATTATACTTAATTCTAATTAATAAATTGTAGAAAAATTCAGTATTTTTTCTTTGAGATTATTGACAAATAAAATTAATATAATTCAGTATAGTTAATATTATAAATATCTGTCAGATCAATTTACATTTAAATATGTAGATTAAA
Organism: Tetramorium alpestre; assembly: GCA_021460005.1. Taxonomy (NCBI): domain Eukaryota; kingdom Metazoa; phylum Arthropoda; class Insecta; order Hymenoptera; family Formicidae; genus Tetramorium; species Tetramorium alpestre. The sequence goes on along the minus strand of JAJVSH010000125.1, from coordinate 168,615 downwards.
GGGAATATATTATGTCTAGCATACAACACATGCACACACATACACACACACATGTAGGTCATAATTCATAACATAATTTAAAATTTAGTACTTCAAATTTCTCTCATTTTGATCTTTTACTTCTCTTCAATTTTAAATGATACATCAATAAAGCAATCAAATTCGAAATTAATTATGCATTTGCGAACTAGGATAATTCACAGCGGCTAAGGCAAATACCGCACTTTGCACAGGAACAGCGTTCGTTTATATTCGCAGAATCAGACTTATAAATTCAGATCGCAATGACGCGATCGGTTATCGACGTATATCGAACACGAGACTCCCGGTTCTCGCGCGTTCGAAGAAGCAGAGATCTCGCGCGCTATTGGCAAAAAGTTTACACACTACGCTTTCCGGCAAGTGGATATACACGAAAACCCTCTTACACGCCGGCCTGGTCCGATCTATGTACAATCACGCCTACGCCCTGTGTGTGTGTAGTACATACATAGCGCGACTCTCGTACAAAGGAAACGATGACGTGTGCCGCGAGTGTATTATTAACTTCAAAACCGGTAGACGTAATATTTCGCCCATTACACGCAGCAAAGAGATCGCGGGAACATAAACCTTATCGTGCAGTACAAAGCACGCTACCTCTCATGTGCCGGGCTCCCTTACCAACTTGACTCTCTCGAGCAGTACAAAAGATTCTGAAAGAAACTTTCAAAACATTTATTACACCGGACTCTCGTCTCCGCGAATTCAATTCGGTTTTCCCTGTTTTCACCCCTTGCAAGGTGAGGCTCCGGTCCCTCGCTTGCGTCTTCCCCCATATTAAAGATTGAAAATGGGCAACGCTCGCTCTCACGTTACGGGATCATCGTTTCGCATGTGTTTACGTTAAACTATAACTCTCTCTCTCTCTCTCTCTCTCTCTGTCAGATACCGGATAATAAATCTGTCGACACGCAAACTCATTTAGGGACGGCGAAACTTAATGCCGCAGTGCGGAATAATAAACACGTGGGAGTTAATCGATTTTGAGAACGCTGATTACTGTCAGAAAGTTCACGTGTTCGCCCGACCAATTTCGCCGTGTCACTGTCGCGCAAACTACTAGATTATTCCGCAAGTCCGCGCGACTTTATATATAACGTCCTCCGGACGTTTACTTCTCGTTAGATAGGAATCAATGTATCGATCGACGAGTCGACGCTATACACGGTTAACCGAAGTGATCACTGTAAAATGATCCGCGCTGCTGATCCCCGGGTAATATATCGAATATCGAAGGAATACAGGACGCAGATTGCCGGTTAATCGAGCCGGCCTCCCCCAAATGATTTATTAGTGGATAAAATCGCCGTTAGTGTGAGCGAATATACGTATACGAGTCGCACGTGGCGTCACTTACGCAGATGTGGGCGACACATTTCAGTTTGATGAAACCTAATTGCTGCCTCTTCGAAACGAGTCGGCCATTCCGCATCCGGAAATTCTCCAACTTTTGCCCGCTCCGCGCGGTACGTGATGCTTTTTACGCCGCGCTAAACGATAATTTATCGATCGCCTCTAAATCTCCGAGGGGGAGAGGGGGCGGGGTAACACTCCGCGAAACGCATCGGCCCGGTGCGAAGTCGGCGGCACGTGACTCCGCGACTCATTCGCATGAAATCTGATTTAACGAAACATTCATCACCCGGGCAATCTACAGTTACTTCCGCAGATATTTCAATAAAAGCCACATATAGGAAATGTGTCTTGAAAAAATATAATACATAGATACATAAACAAAGAGAGAACGAGAGAAAGAGCTGTTGGTTTTAATTATTTTATTCATAACAGTAAGGAGATTTAACGGAGATAATTGAAAAGATATGTAAAGAGAGCGCTTTTGCTCTCAACGACAAATTAAAACAACAGTCCCACGAATGCTGAATGAAAAATAAGGCGGAACGTAAATCACTCTCTGCGCTGTAAATGTTTCAGCATTAAATGGCTTTCGCCGGTGGATGCAGTTTCACAGGGTACCGCATTAAATCGCAATGAACGACAATATCTGCGGCATTATAATCATCGACCGCGCCTTTACAACTGCTCGCAGGCGCTCTTAACAACACGTGCAAACCGCCGCAACCAGTTTCCATTCGAGCGTGGAAACTCCGTGGAGAGATGCTGCACCTGCGATTAACCCATCCCACCCCCGGCGTTACTCCCTACACTCGTCGTCGGCGAGTAACTGCGGTCGTACATGAGCGCGGTGTATGGCGCGCGTGTTGCGCACGTTGCGGCGATTTTCCTGTGCGCGTAAGGGGGACCGGCGAAAATTCCACACTCGAAATCCGTCGTACATACGTAGCACGTAACGCTTTGCAGGAAAGTTACACGAAAGCGAGACGCGTCCTCGTTCATCCACCCACTCCCACTCCCCATTTTCCGCCCTTTCTATGCTGGTCCACCTAGCCGAGCGGAATTGCCAAGAAGTTCGCGGCAGTCTGGATGCGCCCGAGTGCCGCAATTGCGAAACGAAGATAAAAAGAGAGAGAGAAGGAAGCACGAGGGGAGAACGCGATCCCCCGCGGATATTCACAAGACCGACCGGTTAGCGATGCGTTTCCCTATCGAGAGAGCTGCGCGCTCGTCCGTATTCGAACGCGGTCGGCGATCTTCCACATGACGGACGGTGGCTCGATGAAAAGGAAATAACGCGGGAACGCGTGGCCGGGAGATAATAATTCCGGCGCGATTCCGGCTGCGACAAATGCGTTATTATATCCAATAGACTGACCGCTATTGCAAACGCCGTGGCGTTATCGCGCCGCGATAGCGCGGCACAAAGCGCTGAATTAAATTAATAGTCGTAATTATATATGTAAAAAGGAGACAGTGTGAAAATTCAATTTAAATCGCTTGATATTCCGCCGTTGCGATACGCCGAAAGTGGGAATGCTAACGTCTCTGAGTATGTCGAGCCGGGATGATCTTGCGGCGTGCGAGTCTGCCGCCGCAGAATGCGGCACGTAAGACGTAGGTGAAAGATATATGCGCGTGGCGCGAAATAGCGGCGAACTATTGTGCACCAGTTTATGCGCGTTTGGACACTCTAAAGGGCCACGGTTACCATCTAGGCTAGGACTATCCCCAGTGTAGCAGTTCTCTACGGTGGCACAACTCTACGCCGACAATTTACCGCGACGTCGCGCACGACAAATTAATTCCCGCGATGCTAACCACCTAACACCTTGTAAACTTCGAAATGATTAACTACCTTAACTACGCGTACAATAGGTAGAGTAGATAAGGCCGATCCGTGACCCTCTTCTCCCCGGAACCTCCATCCAACTATTCAGCATTGCGATATGTGCTATTCGCGAATGTGCTAAATCCATGATGAGATGCAGTAATTATAGACGTAACCAAATACATCAATTATCTAATTTACTAATTTTGATGATCGGTCAGTTGTATAAATAGAGTGCGAAGAGATTAGAACAATCGGTTGTTCACTCATTTATTGAAATTAAATGCTAATTTGTTGAGACAAACTCTAATTACTTTACTTTTATTTTTTCTCTTTGTGTTTTCTTGAGAAACGTTCGTTATAAATATATATAATTGTTTGTGTTAATAATAGATGTATATACTATAATAATTTCGTTAATTGTATCTCAATACATTTTACATATTCACTGAAATATTAATTAAATTATTAAAGTACATATTATAATAAATGAGATGCAACTGCTTCATTATGATTGTTACTCCTTTCTATTTAAGTATATAGTTATGAAACGATGATATTGTTCCATAAAATTGTGCTGAGAAATGAAGCAGTTGGACGTCGCAATTGTTATGTACTTGAAAACATTTCCTTCCAAGTATATCTGGGAGACTATAATCTTGAAGCTTTTACGCGATATTAATTTGCAAGCTCAAGTGCGCCGTCATAAATTTGGATGTAATATTGATCTTTCCATAGAACTTAAAGATGGCTCTTAATAAATCACACCGTTGCGCTGAAATTATATTTCCGTAAAATTTAAGAATTGAGAATGAAAAACATCTCTCTCTGTGTAAGTTTCAGTTTTGCGCAATATTTACGAGAAATTGATATGGCGATAATATCGCAGCTGATATATACACAGAATGCGCGATAAAAGTAAAAATCCACGCCATTTTCTATTTTCTATTAAGAAATGCGAGTTTATTAAACATCATGGATGTTAAATAATATATCTTGTTAAATGCTGATCTTGTTGGATAGTAATACATATCGAAGTACGAGAGCTCTCGGGGATTTCAGAGTCTCCGACGCGAATAATCAATTCGAGATATAAAATCGCAGATATCGCTGCATCGGAGCACAAGTTTGCACGCACCGCGTAAGAGGGGATTTATTTTTGGCCGTTGCGCAACAAACATTTCATCGGAGTAGTGACAAGGACTGAAGTTATCGATCCGTAATAAATCTCTCCGTTATACCGGTACGGTCGAAGCTTTTATCCGTATAATGCCATACAATGGCCGACCGAACCAACCGGTTACAAAATAATACGACCCTCTGCAGATTTCCTGGAAAATGCGCGCTTCTCTCGTCATAGAACCAGTTTGTTCTCATTCAACAAATCGCTTTAATCTCGAATCGCACGAATTCGGTCGAAAGCTTTCAGAGACGACGATCCGAGTAAAATGCATACGAGACGTCCGTATAATATACATAACGGATACAAAATGACACAGTGCTATTGCTTAAATGCACACACACAAGTAATTATTAAAATGGATAATCTGTACTTTATATCTACACATACAAAATATACATTTTAACAGAATTTCTAAAAAGATAAATTTATGAATTATATGTATATGTTAATAGTAATTCGTTTATTTAATCAAAAAGAATAATTAAGTAATATTTTCGAGATAAACTTGAATGTAGAATTGCAAGAATATTTCCTTTATTTTGAATATAAAACTGAAATTATATGTATCATACGTTATTAATATCTAAATGTTATTATCCTGTAGCTGAAATTTCATTACAAAAGTGAAAAATTTAGTGATGAATGGATAGCAGCATGATATTTAATTTTGTTGAAATTAATAATATCCCAATTTTTAATTGAAAAATTATTATTATCTATAGAACCATCTACGATATCGTTTATAGAACATCCATCATGATCGCTTTAATAATATAAATTCTCTTAATACACTTATATATTTATACATATAGCAGATATATCTTTCTATTAAAAATTTTATTAGAATTAATCTTAGTATCAGAGAAAATTAATTATATTATCTGAGAGTAAAATAACAAAAATTAAAATAGGAATAATGAAGACATGTACAAGGCTTGAAAATAACAGAAAAAGAGAGAAAGATAGAAAGAAGAAGACAAACGATAAAGAGAACCTAAGATCACCGTAAAACAAGAACTGACATTATGAGGACTCTCAGGTCTTCCTAACCTTTGGAGAACTTGATAAAGTGTACGCATCCAACGATCACACAGATTTTACGGCGATTGCCCGCTATAACAAAGTTCCACTGCGACGCGTGTTGGAGAGAATGTCAAGCCATCTCGAGGTCTGGAACGCGATCATAAAAAGCTGAATGAAAATCCATTACTTCGACATTCCTCTTCGATATCCGTGATATTCGAAGGATTAATCGGACCGTTTCATTATTTCTACCGATAATAACGGCATTCTCATCAGATTTCCTTTTTCTTCCCTCGAATGCAATCAAACCGTCTCGGTCAAATCACTACAATCAAACCATCTTACTTGTTGACTAGTAGCGCGACTGTGTTTCAAACTACCTTATGCATAAAATTTATTACGTAATATGTATCACGAGATGCAAAATGTTGCACCAGCAGAATTAAATTTGCAGTATAGTAAAGAAAGTTTTAGAGCCATCCATTAATTAAGAAAGTAATCAACGAGTAACGCTAAGCCGTATTAATTAAATTTTTTTATACTAAATTCTTCTTTGCTTCGAAATTAATTTATTTATTTAGTATGGATAATACTACGCATATTCGGGCAATATCATCCTAATATTCCGCTCAATATATCTTGAAAATCCGTCTGCGAGCAGTGGAAAATACTCAGCGATTTAAAAGATGACCATTCTGAATTTTTGAACGCACTGCTTCTTGACAAAACTCTCCGAGACACTTTCGATCGCAAGTCGAAAGACATATTCAGCAGGCGCAGAATACATTGCCGGAATATAACGCGAATATCGATACCGAATGCGTTTTATGTTCTCAGAGATATCGAGCGAAGCAACGAAATCACATTCTGTCGTGTACATAAATAACCTTACGTGCACATTATTTCGTACCAGTTGCGCAATGCAGCTGAACTTACGGTCGTGAATTACGGGATATCCAACGGTTAAAATGGGCAGACTTACTGAATTACCGGAAAGAGACGTTCAATAAGAGGCCCACTTTTCACAGCTAAGTGTCTCACGTCGCTTTTCTTGCATACGAGTCTCTTGTTACAGGGTGCATTCTTAAAGCAGATAAATAATCTAAATGCAGCTGCACCACCGATTCCCACAAATTTAAAAAATTCTTTAAATTATTTTTCAAAATGTTATGCCACAAGTTATACAAGTAAGTGTATCATTACAATTATACAAAAATCCTCTGAAAATGGATGTGAAAAAGTTATATATTTTACAACAAAATCACTCTTCTTTTAAACTTCAGAGATTTATTCCAAATCTTAATAGTAAACATTTACTCCTTCGAGTATCTTCATGGTTGCTTCCTTTTTAAGATGCTATAAGCTTAACACTGACATTAATGTTTCCTGTTTAAACGTTTCCCATTACAGTCTTAATGAATACTCGCTCCTAACTGACTCTTTCTCTCACTCCGTTATCTCTTCCATTTTCTTCTCCTTAATCCATTTCAGTACTCTTAAACTTTGCCGGTTATCAATACTTATTTAGCAAACATTACAATTATTAGCGTTTCAATCTGCAAGTGACAGATCTATAGAATCGCGCACATACCACATATAGAAAGCAATAAATTAAACTCTGCAGAAGAATACGAAGCAGTCGGCAGTTAATCTCAGAAAGTATGTGTGCAAATCACACGAATCTCGGGTAAACATCGTATTGGCAAACAAGCCGGGCTATGCGCAGTTTCCTCGTTTAATTAACAGCGAGAATATTTGATTCTGACCTTTGTTTACAGTGCACACCATATTTGCGATCGTACCAATAAGACTAATAATCATACTGCGATATAACGATGCATCGTATCTCGAGCGAATACTACTGTAATATTTTTAACGTAAAATTGTGTGTGTGCTTGTGTATGTGACGCATTTGCACAAATTCCTACGTCATATATAAATTATTCTCTTTCTCTCTCTCTCTCTCTCTCTCTCTCTCTCTCTCTCTCTCTCTCTCTCTCTCATTAACGATTCTGTCATGAACGAATTCAAATAGACGATAAATATGAAATCTTTATTTTCAGCAGTACAGGTGACATTTCAATCCTTTCTTTTAGCTGCACTGACACATAAATTATTCAATAAGCTGACTTTTTTACGTTACAGCTTTATAAAAACATAATGACAAGTAGGTTAAGAGAAAAGGAGTAGAAAAATGTTATCATAAATAAAATAAAAGTTGAATAAAAGGCAAAGTTAGGCAGGCAACTGTTAAAATTATTGTTATGTAATTTCAACGCGCGTGTGCAAAAGCGAAGCATGCGATAAAATATAAAGTGCACGAAAATATACACATATAACTGATAAAGCCGAATAATACATTAATGTTGGACGCGAACGCATATTCTGCAAACTGCGCGAAACGTGACCAATCTGTCTAATTGTGCAAAATATGAAATCAACGATATAAATCATTATGACATATATCCGCGTGATATATCTAATTTTGATAACGACAGGAATCACACAATAATTTGCTACTGCACGTTCAATACGTAATTTATGAATATTGCAAAGGAAATTTAGTCTCAACATTACAGTCTATTAAAATCTAATAATTTTGCGACATTGAAACTGTAAGAAACCCCTTGCTTTCGTGCAAGAATGAATTCTAGCTTAACTGAATAACATGACAAAATTTTTTAAAATATTAATCGTAATATGTCATTTGTATTAATCTTAGAAAAATTGTGAATATTGTAATTTACATTTATAAGGCAATATGTTTTGTGAAATATCGATTTTTAAATATTTCAAATTATTGTGATTATCTGTTGCTGCATTTCTGTAAAATTAACATTTCGTCTGTTAAAACCGCAATGTAATTCAGTTAAGTTCTATCCGCTTATAAAGTTCTAAAAATTCTGATACAAACAACTGATATATTGAAAGTATTTTTATATTAAAACGTTTTTTACATGCTACAACGAAAATTGCGATATCACAAAACATTCGAATATCTATTATACATCTTTATATGGTTCGTGTGACATTACTTGATAGTATCAAACCAGCTCTCTCGGCGCTATAATAGTTTAACGTTTGCATTAATCATTCATGAAAGTCCAACCGCGTTATTTATTATTGACGTGCATACTCAAAACGAACGCTGCCAGTTTGCTGTCAGTCGCGCATTTGGGATTGCAGTTAGTCTGCGTAACCGTTGATGTAGAGGAAGCTGGCAACAAAATGTCACTTACACCGAACTTTCGAGGTGACCACGGAAGATTCTACCGCAATTCTCAGGAGTGCCGAGATGTCGGGCAACTTGTAGGATTCCGCATCGTGGATCCAGACATTCGCGGAAGTCTCGGCTCAACACTCCGTGCTTTCCGCCGCGAATTGCCATAATAAATTCATAAGCAATTCTTATGCGGCGAAGAAAGAAATGGAGGCCGTATGACTTTTTTATGCGCGTGTAAAAATTGCAGCGGTAGTTCGATTAATTTTCAGCTATTCTCAAACGTCATATTTCCATCAGACTGTTTGTCACAGAGAAAATTTGGTCACAATTATTAATTTAGTTTGCCGCCTTTTCATTACTTCACATATAAGAGCTAAGTTTAGAAGAATTGAATGAATGAAATATATGAAAAGACAGAAATTTTCAAAAATGTGTGTAAAATAGATTTCACTACTAAAAGCATTATTTAGAGACATTGCTTTACTTAAATGTAAATGTTCAGTACTGCATTATGCATAAGAAAGGTCCATGGTTCTCATTAACATCATCGTTAAATAAAATTCCTTATCTGAAATTCTTCAACCGCGTCGAACCGCGGATCTCAACGTAAATTAATCACTCTCTTCTTCGCTTCACAACACATTTATCACATTTTGCGAGGGGACAGATTCTTCCCCCTCAAATGTTTTTAGTTCTCCCTTGAAACGACTTGCAGATTTTGTTCAACGTCTTTTCTCTTCTTTGAAAAAAACCGACTAATCTAGAAGCGCATCTCTTTTCAGCTTAATTCTCTTAATTGAGTTAGTAGTTAGCTTCTATTCCATACACTTCTTTTTACATGTGTTACATATAATGTTCAAAATTTTTATACATTTTATTTCTCATGTTATTACATAATTATGTCAAAGAAAATGTAATATAATTCTGAAAAAACTTGGACAAGTTTATGACAGCATAACCTTTTAAGAAATTTATAATTTTTACAATATTATTAATTTACAATATTAATAATATTATTATTAAAAATTTTGTTATTACACATTACATATTTTATTATTACAAATTTTTCAGTTACGTATTCAAAAACAGTGTATTCGAGTAAAGCGGTTTTTTTCTCTTGTTTTTTTTAATATTCTGCAGCGTGCATTTTGTTCTCTCAGGATGCTCTTATCTCAATTAGATCATAAAATATTAAAATAGAAAGCTAGATTTTTCAACAAAGTAATCATACTCTATAATTTAAACAGAAACTAATACAAAAATAATAGACAATTTTTAAAAAGAGAAGAAGTAAGAAGTCTTGGTTGTAGAAGAAATACAACTGTTATTTACTTAGCAATTTGAATACATTAATTTTATTAAAAGAAAAGTAACTGCTGGTGTAGCTTGATGTAAATGTGTATATTCTTTTAAAATAAAATAAAATTTTTTTTTCGATACGATTATTTTGTAGCATAAGTATCGTTCTATAACCAGTTTAGTAAATTCCATAAACTACTACATAGTTAATAAATCAATTATGCTAAATGAATTAATTAGTATCTTACAAATTAATAAGTTAATCAACAGTTTCATTAAGTAAATTAATCAAGCAAATAAATAACTATTGTTATAATAAATAAAATATGCATAAAAATGCACAATTATCCTTTTCTCATTATTATTTAAATAATTTTGTCTCACAAAACTTGTATATAATTTTATAAATTTTAAAATATTATTATTAGTCAAAACATAAAAGAGTGCATTAGGCAAGCAGTTTTTTCCATGGAAAAAGTTATAAAGCTTCGACAATGAAGCTATTATATGTATATATAATATTCTTTTCTAATTAAAAAAAACGGATTTATTTTTATTTCAAACTTGATTCCTGAAAGAAAGATATTTTCTTTATCTTCGTAATTCTTCAGACATCGCCAGAGAATGGTTCTTTGTTCTTTGTTTGGTGGTTTCTTGCTCTTTGTTCTGCCGTAGGAGGAACGCTTCATTGCGCGGCAAACAGAAGCGTGAACGGCAAATGTGTGCGGTTACCATATGTCAGAAGATTTTCGAGTGGACGGTGTACCTTCCCTTTGGGAACGACGATACAATCTGAGCTCTGCTGACAGTTTCCCTTGCTACCGACCTCCCCGCCGTGAAAACCTCCCCGCGTCCGATATCCCGCAACCCCCGTACGGTCTCGCTCCACCGCCATTTCCACCGCCGCCCACCGTCCCTCTCCCTCGCCTTCTTCACCGATCTCGTCCTTTCCTCCTTTCTCTTCCTCCGGAGTCGAGTTTTTTTTTTTCTTTTTCTTCGGTTCCGCGACGGTACCTCTTGCCGCACGGGAATCCCCTCTGACACGCAGAATGGATGACTTGAGAATTTCATCTCGTAGCCTTTCGCTCGTGCGTTCTCGCTATCGCCGTCGCTCCGCCGGCATCCTCCGCTCCGTCTTTTTCTCGCAGTTTTCGCTCCTCTTCCTTTTTTTCCCCTCTCTCTCTCTCTCTCTCTTCCCGACCGTTTCCACGAGCCAACGCGCTCACCGCCTTCTCCTTCTTATCGCGAGCAACGTCGCTGTCCTTTGTGTCGCGATGCCGCGCGCTTTGACGAACGAGTCATCCGCGTTCGGCGCTCCGGCAAATAAATAGTCGTCGACGGAGTGACGCGCGGATTTGCGTCACGCGCGCGCGCGCGGAAATTCGTATCACATCCGGCGAACCGCGCGCAACCATTACGCAGTCGATTCTCCCAAATTCTTCCTCCGTCTTTCCCTTTTTTTTTCCTTCCTCTTTCTTTCGGCACGGACGCTTAGCATATCCGCCCCCGCTTTAATGTGCACGAGATTTTCCTCGCAAGCTAAAAACGCTGGCAACGTGATAAATATTTATAAATCAAACGACGCATTCGTGCGAGGACGTTGGCGCGAGTGTACTTGGAGATTTACTCGGGGAAAAACAGAAAAATCATCTAGTCACGATCTCACACAGTTATTTGATATTCCATTAAGCATCTTGATATCAATAAAATAAATCTGCATCTGAACGCGATCAAGATTGCACAGGTACAGTCTAACGTAAACTTTCTTAAACACCGCACAAATGTAAAAATAAAATCGTTATGAAATTAGATGAAAGAAATTAATTGATTGAAATAACAGAAACGCCTGAATTGGCAAAATGTTTACAGTACGAAACATTTAAAATAAATATCAATACATGAATATTAATATAAACTACATAAAGTTTGATCGTGATTGACTGATTTAGAAAAATTGGAAAGCATTCCTTTCATCGCGAGCATCCATGCAAAATGTCAATCCTGCAGCTTACGCGCGCTCGCGCGCACACCAACGATATGCCGAACAATATATTACATATGAATTTATGAGCATAAAATTGCTATAAATCAATTCCGGAGCGTTCTCGCGTTTTCTGCGATGGAAACGACGGTCGCCCACGCGCCAAATATGCGGAACGTTTGGGCATGCCATTCCGGATTTCGTAAACGTCCCAGGTATCACGTCGGATGCGAAGATACGTCGACAGTCGCACCGTTTTACGATGGAAAGTCTATGTACGCTGAATAAATATGTATGCCCGCGTAATGCAATATAAGGCGAAAGAAGGTAGAAGAAGAAGCTTTTCTCATTTCTCCGGCTCGTTTAAAGGGAACGACGCTGCTGTTTATGGTACTTTCGAAGGTGCATTTGTCGGTGAAGTTAAACGGCGCCGCTTGCAGTTAAACAAATCGAAAGAATCAAATCGCAACGTCGGATCAGTAAAATTTCCCCAAGTACGTACATCGATTATTGTTCGCGGCGCCGTGACGGATAGGACGCGATGAAATTGGAAAGAGACATGAATTATAGATTGAGGTTCGTTAGACCCATGTCTGACTTGATTAATTTACATTGCCAAATTTCACGTCGGAACCAGACGCGACTGGCGTTATATTTAATCGTACGAAATCGCTTCGCTTATTTCTGCCTATATCTTACCAAATCTCTGATAAGTGGAAATATAATAAACATTTCTAAATGACTTATGAACGTTTATACGCTTGTATTTCTGGGCTTGCAGTATTCAAGATTAAGATTCAGAGTCTTAAGATTTAAGTATCCAGATTATATCAAAGTTTAAATATCCGATCTTAGAGTATCGTCAATTATTTTATACCCAAACGAATATACTCGAGAAAATTGTAGAAAATTCTTGTAATTAGTTATATAACTTTATTAGAAATTTATTAGAAATGTCTGTGTCAAGATAAGAGACACGGTTTGTTTCGCGCCAAATATACGCGCAGCTGCATGCACAATGAGACCACATATAATACTCTACGTATAACAATGTGAAATCTAATTATGCAGAATTAATGCAAACTTGAATGATTTAATATTCTAAAATAATAATATGCACCTTATAAGAAAATATTGCCTAAACAATAATTCTATTTCTCAAATTATCAAGAAGTTTGTGGATTGTATTATGGACACACTTCTTGAAGCGTAATAATTGACGATTGAATAATCGCAAGTGTGTCTGTAAGCAGAGGAGTTCAGTTAAGCCTTGGCTTAAACGCGTGCAGTTGTGTCCGTGAGCAGATTCGTGTAACTTGTTAAATAAAGGTATTTAATGCCGCATTAGATGCAGGTGTTCGGAACAATGTTGCAGATGATATTTAAATGCATTTCGTTGCACGTATGTGTATACAGTCTTCTACAAATCATAATGAAAATCTTATTACATTGAATTTTAATTTACTCGATATAAAAATATTTAACAATTTTTCTATGTATACTATTTATATACATATATGACATTTAACGTGAAATTTACTTTATTGACTAATTCACAAATAATTCAACACATCTATCGAGTTCTATCCTTAATGTTCTTTTATCTTCTCTGCAATATCTCCAGAGTAGATAAAGATTTATTTGAAAAGTAATAAATCAACTTTTCCGGATTTTCAGCCACAATTTAAAACACCGGTCATCAATAGAGGCAGCCGCATCGCTTAATCACCGTATGAAGTGATTGTTACAGTTTCATGCGCGCGTGGTATATTCGTTGATATACACTATCCATAGACTAATGTTTAATTCAAACGCCAGTCTTTACTTTATGAGAGCGAGCCTGGCTTAACCTCGCCTCCGCGTGAATCCCCGAAAAAACTTTCAGCAAAGTTGAATCGCCTTTTTCCTGACGCGGTTATCCACGAGGTATTAACACGGATCGTAAAGCCGAACGTGCCCGTCGGCGATATAACCGCGATACGTTTCCTGCAGAAACGAGCGAAAAGAAGAAAAGAGGAGAAAAGAAACGGCCACGGGAAACAAAAGGGGAACGATCAGAGGGGAGAAAAACGAAGGACTCACGATGCGGCGCATCCACTCGAAGGCTTAATAAACCGATTTAATTAAAGGAGCAGCGTATCGCGAGAGAGTGCCGGGGGACGAGAGAAGGCGAGAAGAGAGAAAGAGAGAGAGAGAGAGAGAGTCGGACGGGGAGAGAAATGCGCAATTAATGCCACGGACAGTGGAAGAGGTGAGACAGCAATGCTCGGGTGAGTCCTTCCGTAAATACCCGCAATATTGATTCCCAATTCCTTATTCCAATGTCCATAATCCTGGACTATTACACGCGCAGCCGGCACGTAATACGTTTGCCAATCTCCATCCACAAATCCCCAGTCGAGCATTGATGACTAGGCTTGCTTCCGTATGGTAGAGAATTAGGAATTATTATTCTCTCTCATTTAATACCTGCGGTATACGCGCTCACGGGAATTAGCATGCTGGAATAGAATGATGGATAGGTGTAAGGTAAAGATGGCGGATTAAGAAGTTGCAACGTACACCGTAAACACGATGATAACGTTATAATATGCACGGCGGGCGCGGGGTGGGTGAATAAAATTGGAAAGTGAATCTTGTAACATGTAATTTAAGTTGCCCGTCGTAATTTATGAGCATACACACCCTGAAATAAATTTCAACTAGCCGGGCACGTAAGAATAAGTAGTACGAGTCAATTTCTCCGTACAAGTGCAGCCTCTCCCGTTAGCAGCTAATTACATCCCGTGTTTACATAAATCTTATCTTATCGATACATCGGCCGGACGATTTCATAAAACAAGTTAATCGGATTCAGTCCTGCGACGAAGTAGTGGCTTAATTCAAGCATAATCTATAAGGCTGCAAAAACGTTTTGGTCGGAGCAATTTATTACTGCGAGGCACGACAACTTATCACGATGGATGACGGCTTAATGACAATGCCTTTCCAGAGAGAAAGAAAGAGAGAGAGAGAGAGAGAGAGAGAGAGAGACTCGCACAGCCGCGAGATCGATCCCCGAAGACCGAATGTTCTTCGATCGCGCCGCCGCGTAAAGGAGATAGCACGCAACGCGTACTGTCCCGCATGCAAGCAGCCCCTATGCCAGAGATTAGCGCGTAAAGTGCTCGAAACTCGTGTAACACCACTGCTGGATGAGACGCGCCTCGATACCCCCGCTTGCGAGCTGCCAAGTTGCGTTCTGAAGTGAGAACGGCGACGAAAGGGGAGGAAGGAGGATGAACGCCGGGGGTCTAAACAAACTTTCCGTTGTCTGCTACAAGAATGATAATGCGGATAGCGTTCGGCACGTTTTGGATTAGGTTTCGAGTACGGGACTGCGAGGGATCGAGAAAGCGAGAGGGGATACTCGCCACTCGGGGGAGGAAGAACGGAGAGAATGGAAGCGAAGCGATTGAGTGGGGTGGAGGGTGAGCGAGGAAACTAACGTTTTGACACTGTATAGGTGTGAAATGCCACGTGTGAAAGAGGGATGCCGCGCGTGCGAAAACGAAGGAGCAGTAGTGGAAAAGAGAGAGCCAAAAGGGTGAAGGAATGGCGAGAAGAAGTGACGCCAAGTGCGTATGTGTGAAAGAGATGTGGGGAGCGGCAGTGGGAGGAGGAGGAAGAAGAGAGAGAGAGAGAGAGAGAGAGAGAGAGAGAGAGAGAGAGAGAGAGAGAGAGAGAGAGAGAGAGAGAGAGAGAGAAAGACGGATATGGCGGGAATGATGGAAGATGGGAGAAGCGAGCATGAGTTGATATTAGGTATTTAATAGACAGCTCTAGGGAGTTGCTCGGGCGAGCGAGAACTGAACCGTAATGTTAGCACGCGGCAGGAGGGATTTCTCATAAGCTGACCTCGGCGAGCCGAGAATATAGTTGAAAGGGTGTCGGAGAGGATGGAGAGTAGAACGAGGCTCGCTGACGGAGACTGAAGGCGATCCTAGTGCTGATGCGGAGGCTGTTGGTAGTAGTAACGGTAGCGACGGTAGTGACGGAGGGGCGCGAAGGAAAGGAGGAGGAGAAGGTGAGCGGCGGCGGCGGTGGCGGCGATGCCGCTACTTCAGGCTTGCGGTAGACGAGGAAAAGAAAGGGGGATAACTTGAATCTGAGTTTTCTCCCAGTAAACCCGCGGATTACCAGCCGCTTTAACTTAGCGACGCCCCTCGTTTCTCAGGTGTCGTTCTCGGGGTGTCACCATATTGGATACTTTCGGGACGCCCGGTGTGGCGCGCGGCCCACCGTGCCGTTATTAGAAAGAAATTTGATATATCGTCGTAGTTGCCAGGACCTACGCGCCGGCTGCGGGCACTTACTCGATGAAGGCCGAAATCAACAAGGGGAGTATTTTACGCTGGATACAGATGGTAGTCCAAAGAATGAGAGAGAGAGAGAGAGAGAGAGAGAGAGAGAGAGAGAGAGAGAGAGAGAAGCACTAGATAATGATCGCGTATCTTGTAGGTCAGAAAGGTGAATAATTTATTACTGTTACCGAGCTGATGTCACCCAAGATTGACGACCCGCGACACACCTTCGTAATAATAAAAAAGACAAATATACCGCCGTGATAAAACTGCGTTACTAGTAGATCGTTAAAACGGTCTCATTTGTATGCCTGTAAATTTAACACGCTTCATGTCGCCGGGAGTTCAACGATGGTCTAGACAGCTATCGCATAAGCACGCTGAATATTCTATTATAATACAATAATGAACGGAATTTTGAGCGTAACACAGAGGGTATGTATGCGCCCGTTTAATTTACAATATTTTCAATTGCGGATTATATCGTAATTAAATGCAGCTGCATTTTTCATTTTTCATTAATGTCGCATTATAAGTAGAGGAATGGTTATGAGGTCAAATATTTGTAATTCTACACATAAATAGACGATTTATCCATTTAATTCTCTGTGCTTATTGATTGTGTTGAATAATTGTGTACAAAATGTGAATAATGGCTTTGCTAAAATATTTTTAGAAAATTTAAAAATGATACAATAGATTACCGTTAGATTATAGTATTTTGTTAAAGTAACATATACGTTTAAAATAATGTAAAATTAATTAAATGTTTATAAATTCGAAAACATGCTCTTATTGTTAAAACAAATAGATTATTTCTCTCTTCCGTATATTATATATTACATTATATATTAAATTTTAAAAAGTTTTATATAAATTATCATTTTTCTAATTAAGCAATGTCACAGGTTTGGACGAGTGCTCACATTCCAAACTTCCCACGCAAAATTAAATGATTTACCATAAGCAATGGACAAACCATTTTCTTTCTTAAGCCGCGCGCTTTCATCACTTTGCATTAATGAAAATTTATATTCTTTCCTGACAACTTGCGGCAGCACGGGGTGCTCCCTTCCTTTCGCACTTGAGATTTTTCTCGAGACGTTCCAAGACAGTTCTCGGGCTCGTCACAAATCTCCCGTTTCCAAACTCACCCCACGCGCTGACGATATGCCAAATGCATATTCAATTTTGTAAATCCGCTCCGCTCACCCGTAGGATATCTTTGTACGTGACGCGGATGACGTACAACGTACTGTCGTACAACGTACAAGTAAACTTGACGTTGTAATCGCAAGCATGCGATTGTGTCTTTTGACCCGAATGTTCGCGCGCGCTATCGAAATATCACGGCGTTATTTGACTCGCGAAGCGTCGTGTCCCGATATACTATTCCGGTATTGCCTAATTTTAACTCGAATGATGAATTCAAGCACACGATAACAGAGCTATATATATATGCAGGAGGGAAAGAAGGAAGAGGGAAAAAAGTCTTGTCATTCAGATTTTATAAATACCTTTTTAGAGAACTGGAAAAAATTGTTTTCAAGCACTTCCTAGAATAATAGAATAATAGCCGAAGCTTCATTCCACGGACCACGATAAAAACAATTTCTCGCTCTTTAATAACCCGCAGCACTCGTTGCGCGCATGCTGACGCGAGGCATCTACGACTCTCGTGAATTTCCTTGATGCCGTTTCCTTTCGTCGCTCAGCAACATGCGAGAACGCCCGCGTGCCATAAGGAGGCAGCATATCAAGAATAGCTAGGCTGCATTCGTGTCATCGTTTGATAATCGGCTGACTGCCGTGCATGTTTTCGGGCACGTTAGCGCGGTCTTCCCGAGCTACCAGAATGTCGGAATATATTCGGCATAACGCCGTCGTTCTCCAATCTTATTAAATCCTTTCTTCATATCACGTATTGGAATAACGGACGAACGCGGCAAATTCGGCAGGGACGTTCCCCGCTTTGCTTTCAGACCGGATAGCCTGGCGTTTGCTTAATAGAACGATTGTCTCTGAAGAATACATTCGAATGGCTGAAGAAGGCGACCGAAGGGAGAAGACGGAATATGATTAGGACGAAACTACCCTTTTACCGCCAGTGTTCTCGTGGAGAACACAAAAGACCGCGCTCGTTTCCCCTCGTCGGAATTATACGCGTCCATATCAGATTTTTCGGGAAATTGGGCACGGCACTTCCTCGCAAAATATTTATGAAAGTGCAGGCATGCCGGCATTGCTACGTGTATACCGCAACATGAAACGATTGGTCGTTAAAAGAAATATTCTATTAGAAATAATACATTCGTTCTATCACTGTTTTCTATGTGGAGTATCAACAAAGAAATGAATTGTATTTGAGAATATTTTTCGACAACAAAAATTTACTCAATATTACGAATAAATTGCAAAGAGGACACACGGTGTATCATTATGATTATGTAATATTGCAAGATGTTGTATAGCATGCAGAAACACATGATATCTGCTCATGAAAATATGTGCATATTTATGACATAAATGTTATGATTAATAACAGTTCGAAATATGGCAAAAAACTTGAAATACTACGTTTATCATGAAATTCGTTGCACGAGCAAGCAAAATATGACGGGAATTAATATTAAAACTAACGAAAATTAATTTCAAACGTATATTAATGCATACGCAATGCATATTACTAGTAACGCATAAATTTCAAACTCAAGCCTTTCTTTCAGGGTCATCAGCGATGCAGTACACGGAAGAAAATTACGGTAACCGCGGAAGGCAACCGCCTCAAAGCCAAGCCATTGCCTTTTGTTTTTGATTAAATTATCTTAAATAGCCAAACAATCTTCTTTACGGGCCAATGTTGTGGGAGTCCCCGCGAGGACTCGAATTTTCTCTATCGATCAGCAATGATGTCGGACGCTGCTGCATCGAAGTTCCGATCATTCATAAAACATGAGTCTCCATCAGATAGTATCCCATAAATTTTCAAGCAGGAACTACTGCGCCTCCATTTTCTTCGGCAGTCTGGAACATTCAACGTAGGTCCACGGTCAGATCGATAAAAAAATAATTATCTCGTACTTGATTTGACGGAACGCAAGTAAGCCTCACGTCCGGTATCAAGGATCATTTGCTCCTCGGAGCAAATAAAGATGCACATACATTTGGAGTGCATGGCAAATGCACGCACATCTATACCGCGCAAATATGTGAATTGACTGAACCCGTTATTTAGAAATGCACTTAGAGATTGTACATATATGCTGCTGCATATACATATGTACAATCCTGCTGCCTTTTAAAGAATTAAGATTTACGTTATTACGATTTTCATGCTTGCTTCATACGAGCAAGAATATTAAAACTAAAATGTGTCACGGCAATATTATTAAATGAAATAAAATAGCAATTATTTGAAGATGCATTTTATACGCAGTTCTATATGAATGTACGTAACAATTTCATCTTTCATCGACTTCATCGACAACTAAAATTCCAGTTCAATATGCATTCGGTCGAGTCTTCCAATCTCTGTAACATCATCTCGATGCAGTGTTATCGTATCGATCCCCAGAGCATCGCGCCAATATAATACACCTTCATCAAAGAGAGCTCTAAATTGCATCGATATTTACCATCGAATAAAATGTACTTCATTATGTCGACAACTCGTTTAAAATAAGGGTGAAGTTTCTAGCTGATCGTTAAAATTGTTTGTAGATATTATCGACGAAGTTGGATACTTTATCTTCCGCACTGTACCTTCGCATTTCTTGACTCTCCGAGAGAGATACGTCCTTTATATGCCTAAGCAATAAAAGCCCGAACGTAAATGCGAGCACGCAAATCGAAGCGACGTCTCCCTCTACTTTCATGTCTCATTACGCTTTTAGCGGAGGACTCTTCGCTGAGAGCGACAGAATTTCAGATTAGAGCATACGTGGAACGCATTCCGGATGGCTTGAACGCAGACGAGTAAGCGCATTAGCAAAATCTTACCCTGCGACCGCGGATATGTAGAAAGGATCCTTTATGTCTACTGCCTGGCGGTGATACCCTCCGGGCAATAATAAAACTTTCCGAGCTCGAGGACCGTTCGCGCACGCGAAGAGCAAGGGAGACACGTTTCGAGCAAATACGAGGGGGAAATCGTCGGATCTCGACGGTGGTGGGAATCGCCCCGCGGCGAGGGGTACTCCAATTCGAGATGCTTGTTTCGCGAAGCGCAGCGCGGTTTGCCAGAAAAGACGAGTTGAAATCAAACGACATTTGCTTCGAGCTCGCGATAAATCCAATCCATGATAAATTGTAATTGCGATCAGACTGCCGCCGTTTGATGATATTATCGCAATATCTCGTATAGTAGTGGCAATAGAATTCGCATCTGGAGATATCAACACAACGCCATACATACGATTTTATGTGTCTTCATGTATACATATGTATACACGAAGAATAGATCTCATATGAGATATATCGAATCCTACTAACATCATTTAATACATAATTTATCACTATTTTATTGCATAATTAATACAGATAAATCTATCTCTACAAATGTTATGTGATAGCTACATAGATTATTAATAAGTTATCGGGGATCTTATTGAATTGATCGAGATCCATGATTTCCAACATCAAATATTTCACGTTAAAATAAATTACGATTTACGTCGAATTATCGACTATTATTATCTTTTCTGATAACTCCCGTTTTACCTTATTACTCTTATCGGGTTTGCATGATATGCATAATTTTCGTTTGACTGTGCAGCCACGCGGAGAGTATTAATCATGCCACAAAATAAAGGATGTGTTTAATAATCCACTTACACTGAGATATAAATCCTGGAGATACGACGTCGAGAAAATTCAAGATACGACCTACTCTAGCGTCTACTGTCGTTACTAATATACAAGCGAAGATGGTCTGCGAAAAATAATGGTGGGCGGGAGATAAATAAGCAGCGAAGAAATAAAGCTGAGGCTGCTGCAATCCAGCCGAAAGGTACGAGAGCTGAAGGAGGCAGCGAAGCCGGAGGCGGCGGCGGCGGCGGCGGCGGTGGAGGCGCACCGGTGTAATAAGGTGCATCGTGCAGGCAGAATAAAAAGATCATCAATTACCACGTGGGGTCCTGGAGCCGCCTATTTTATACGACCTCGCGAGCTAGGTTGCGGAATATTATTCAGAGCATTAGGCATGCTCTCGACCGCGAAGAATTTCCATAAAACCGCTATCTGCCATCTAAGACGCCATAGTTCGCTCTCCCCGTGTCTCTGTTCGTTTTCCCTTCGTCTTTGTCTTATGCAATTCTTGTCCGGCTCTGCCACCTGCATTCTCGCTTTTCTTCCCTTTCTCGCTTGTCCCTGTAAAACGGGAGGAGATGCCACTAAGAGGCGAGCGGATGCATTTCCGTAGCTGTTGTTACACGCCGTTTACGGTTATCTTGAAACCTAAACGTCACTTAGGTTACATCCTCGGATTGAAAAATACACTTCAGCGTGTTAGTGACAACAAAACAGAGATAAATATTGTATCTTATAATTTTTATATCCCCTACGACAGGTCTAAGGTCTTTCTATTTACGCTTGTTCTTAATAAATAAAGAACGATTAAGAAAAAATGCACTATACATTAAAATTAAGATGTCTGTACTTTTAAATTGCAAAAGTGGCAAAGATATAAACTTTTATCGTTTTGAATCTCGGTTACTTCAACCACTCATAATGAAAAAAAATGTTTTCATTGAAAAATATTATCGTACACAGTAACAAAGGCTAAAATTACCATTTCAGATAAATTAAAAAAGAATTATTTTTCTCTTTCATGTAGCAATTTATTCGCAACAATGATAAATCCGCTCGCAATAAAATTGGCTAATGGAAAAGTTTATGAATTGAATTAATTTTTCATCAAAATTTGTTATATTTTAATTAATATTGAATCATTTTTAAATTTCTCAAAGAAAGCCATCGCATTTATTATGATATTACATTCTGCGTGATTTTTCTATAAAGACGATATTTCACTTTGACTAGCGAATGAACAACAGAAATCGAATGAGTTTCGCTTACTTGACCGTTTCTGTATAGGAGAATGCCGTTGCCTTGGCTTAATGGCGAAAATTACTGCTTTCGATTTATATAGAGAATACGTGCTATTTTCTTCGTTCCGCAGCGTGCTTCATTACGCTCCTCTTAAAAGAAAAGCGGTTTAAGAACCCTCTTTACCTACCCTTTCGTCCAGTGAAAAAAAACCTGAAAGCATGAGTTTGTGTAAAGTATAAGCGGTTAATTAACACGCCCGTTGCTGTTATACCAAAAGCGGATATAAAAGGATTATAGAATGTAGATGTTGTCTTCACTTTTTAGATGTCATTCATCCACGTATTTTACGTCCGACAATAAGGATCACTAAATTAAATTTATAGTAAAATACAATAAATAATTTGCAAATTTAACTTACGAAATTCGCAATAGTTAAATGGCGACAAATCACATTCTCCAAATAAATTATAATGTGACAAAATTAATTATACCCCACATTAATTAACTTGGTTTTAATTTAATTTTATTTAACATAATATACGTACATATATATAAAAATAAGTTAATTATTTATAATATATTTATATAAAGTTTCTAATTCAAAATTTCTTTACAACATAAATATTTAAATTATAATGTAATAAATATTTAATAAATCATTACTTCATTACTTATTTTAAAGTTAGCAATAACACTTATTGCTATTTTATTTATCTTCAATTTCCATGCGTTTATCATGTCTCATCTATGATAACACATGCTCACATCAAAATTGTTTTGTACTTTGACAAATTGTTATTTGTAAGCAAAGTTCGCTAACCGGCGGAATAATTCAATTTTGCACGGTCTATATCGCTCTTCCATCAGATCCACCGTTAATATCATCCTTCTCGTTCATATTTTTAATGACTTCGTATCTGAGTCCGTTAGGCAACGCCTGTAAAAAAAGCTGCAAAGCAATTTTTAATTTTAATCACTTTTCTGCACTTTTGCTTTAACATAAATGTGAGAGATTATTTTAATTTTTCAACCAACTTATGCATAGGAGAGGAAAAAGGATATCACCGTTTTAATTATTCAAGTCAAGTGATTAAATTTATACGTTTCTCTGAAATATTTTTATGTTTTGCAGCGTCTATTATATCTAAGAATTTAAATTGATAGACTCAACACTGTTTTAAATCAAACGCATAACAAATAATATTAAATAATAAATTTATTCTTTTTATTCTATTATAATATTTCAAGAGATTTCGCAAACGGCTGTCGTCGTTTTGTTATTTTCAATAACTGCTCGTTAACTTTATTAAAAAAAACATTTTAATTCTCCAGAAAGAGTAGATGTAATTTTTTAACTTGAGTACGTAACCAATTTCACGTTTAGCAACATGGTCAGTTTTCAATGGGAAAAAGAACAAGTATGGGTAATTCATCCCTCGGGTACCGCGAGGAACTGTTACGACTTGGCCAAAGATATTCCAAGCTTTCGAATAAAAGGAGAATCGGGTTTCGCAAACGAGGCAAAAAGGTTGTTCTGTGAAGCGCAATGCACATAGTGCATAACATCATATTCTCATACTAGTGTTTGCTACGATATTCGTAATTAATTATTTTAAGGAAAGTAAAAATGACAGAAAATAAATAACGCGTTACGTTGCAACAAATTTGAGTGAATCTAAATTTAACTATAGTATCACTGAGCTCATGCACGATTGCCTAGCAATTAATTACTTGTAAAAATAAATTATAGATGCTTCAGTATAAAAACAATCAAGTTGTCGAATGGAAAGCTTGTATGTAAATTATTTTCAAAAATAGAAGAGAATTTATCTGGTTTATCTAAATTTGAAAATATATAATGAAAAATGTATGTTAGTTATAATGAAAAATGTATGTTAGTTTATTATTACTAGTTTAATATTACTTCTGAGATTTTATATAGTATATTAATAAGAAGATTTTATATAAATTAATTAAAATTTTAGTTTTGTTTCAAAATAAGTATGTGCCAAAATTATCGATATTTTTTATTATTATTGATTTATATCACTCTTCTATATTCTTTATTTCTATATTAATTCCAGAAAAGTTATTAATTTCTTACTTATCTATTGGCTTTAGTTAAGGTAGAAAATAAAATACAAATTATATGTATATTTTAAAGAGACAAGTTAATATGTATAAGGAAATTAAAAAAAAAAGATAAGCTTTTTAAGAATAAAGTTCATATTTTACTTACTAGCTTATACTTACTCTTTCAGATATTTCATTAAATTGATGAAAATGGAACACCGTATAAATGCTCCATTTCACAAACAGTCCAATACTACTTGGTATTCATTATGATGATAACAGGTTTGCTTTCATTCAATTAAAAACTTTTCACATCCCTTTATCTCATGGACAGAAAGGAAATGTTCCGGAAGCTGCTTGTCATAATCCAACTACTTTGATGATTTTTCTTTCCACAAGAGACCGGGAAAAAGGAGGTTCGCCTAATTAACTGATCTTAAAGAGAGTCGTGGAAAACTTCTTTGAAAAGTGGTTACGGCACGGGGTGCGTCGAGAAAAATACATGAGTATGAGATAAAATTAGTGAACCTTGGGCGAAATATGAAAACATACCATGGGGCGATAAAAATAACAACTCGTGTTAGGGGTCTGCCCCTTCGAGCGCTTTATACCACAGTTCTGTGTACTCACGGTGATACGGACACGATACGGGCGCGTGCGAGTTTTGCGATAATACTATCGAAGAATAACACGTCGAACGTGTTTAACGGATGTCCTTTTACAATTGCGCGGATGGAGAAATTGCTATGTACTAGAGATGGAACAGTGGATGAGCGGTACAGATTCTTATCATTTCCTGTTATCATTTGCATTTAGACTATGTTTCCTGAAGCAACAGCGAATAACTGAAATGTCTGCGTTAAGCTATACCGAGACTACTGGCAATCCGAATCCGAATAAAACGGTACTCCTTACAATAACATTGCAATAAGGAATAAGAACGAACAGAATGGTATGCGATAATATTATACATTTTCTAATTATTCATAGATTAGTTCAATATTATTATTCGCTTGTTTATTGAAGGGACGCGATAAATAAAATTTTGTTAGTATTATTAATAAAGTATTTTAAAGTACATTAACGTATATTAAGAGAAATTCTGATGTACATATCGAAAAGCTATTTCTGCATATCTGCTCGCAAAATCAGTGCTTCGCTTCGCTGTGCTCAGCGCAAGTCATACAATTTTTCCAATAAATTTATTATAATCATCGCCGATACGCGGTATTGACTTTATTTACAGATGCAGAAAAACACGTAACGAGCGTTTTCATAAAATTGCTGAAAGAAATACGGATGAAAAGCACGGATTGGAAAAGTTATTAATTTTGTTCTCTGACCGGGAAATACATGATGTCATTAATAAAATCGACGAAGAAAAACGATTGGGTACGCTAGGCGTGAAATAATAATTTACATAAAATTAGCCACAACATTTCTAAATATACATGAATTGCAGCTCGACAACTGATATTCTCAAGTCGCTGAAATATATAATAAGCTTGCGATAAAATAGCAAGTGTGAGGTCATAGATACCCAGATATATTTTATTATATAGTCTAATATTAGAAGACTCGTTTGTTTACAAAGCATCTAGTATCGCTCGACGTAGGTGCCTTTGTTATCGCCGCCTCTTTCGTTCTATAACCGTCCGAAGGGATTCGTGCCGATGATGTACGAGCTGGCTTATGGAGAAAAGCCCTTTTTTCCCCTCGTTATTCCAAAGTGCGCTGCCAAGTTCCATAATAATTCTTTCCCGAATATCATTATTATACCGTCGGGTCTTCGTTACAGTCGATCTCCCGAATTTTACGTGGCTTCGGAATGAACCGAAGAACGTAACAAAGCGGAATGAGAGCTGGGGAGTGCCAGTGCGCACTACACGCATACACGAAAGACTTCTTTCCCATCATTATAACTCGTTGATATTTTATATGTAATGGTGAAAAGAGAAAGAAGGATTGCCAATTTATTGACAATATATCAACTTTTAACAATGTTAAGTACTGTCAATTGTATTGCCTCGAGAGCTTGCACATTTATCTGCTACTTTAAAGTTAAATGCTCTAGTTATGAAAACTGTATTCAACGATATTTTAGTGTGAAATCAATTTTCTGAAAAATAAAACCTTTGTCTTAAATTTTGCTACAACGAAATTTCCAAGTTTACCTTGAATAGCACGATGGTTTAGGTTTCATACACATTTTATATGTTTTTTCAAATGTATCTGAAACATTAGATACGTTTAAAAAACAAACTGCTATGCTAGTAGAAATATGAGTTATAAAAATGTTACATGTTTTTGTATTTCACTTATAATTTATCTCACTTAATCCTGAACTTAATATTATAACATGTAATATAAATATTTTGCGTACTAATAAATAAATTGAAAAGGTGAAAAGGAAAATTAATTAGTTTAGAAAAGCTTTAAATAGGCTTTCATCAGTAATTTCCTTTTGTGAGAAAATGAGAAAGAATATTCGTCAGTCGCGTTGTAGTCAGTTCTTAAAATAGTTATCGATCTCTTAAATATTTTGTTAGAAAGAATATAGCCAATTCGGAATCGATCGATTGAAAGAGTAAACTGTATATGTATCTGCCCTCTGTAAGGGAAGTATACAAGCTATAGCTACCACCGATAGTACACGCAATCAATATTTTTGCATGTTATCCAAGGAAATTTACTTTATCAAAACTATCACTTGTTGGTTTATAAAGATATCGGTTATTGTTATAGTAGTAATTACATATACATGTATTTGTACCAGTTAT
Organism: Tetramorium alpestre; assembly: GCA_021460005.1. Taxonomy (NCBI): domain Eukaryota; kingdom Metazoa; phylum Arthropoda; class Insecta; order Hymenoptera; family Formicidae; genus Tetramorium; species Tetramorium alpestre. The sequence goes on along the minus strand of JAJVSH010000125.1, from coordinate 141,436 downwards.
TTGAAATGTATGTTCAGAGACACTCTACTTTTTAACTGTCACATGATATGTAAGAAAAAACTTGCTTATTATTATCAAATTATTTTACGTTATATAAAATTAAAAGTTAAAGTTAACTATCAACTAAAACAGACTGAAATAATTTATTCACGCTTTTGGTATATTCTACTTGCCTAACTTCAATAAAAATAAAGATTTATCATACCTCCTTTTATCTACCACTGATAATTCTTCAGTTAACATATGTATAAACTATAATAATATAAAATAAAATACTTTTATAAAAAGTTATAGTTTGTATAATTAGATGATAAAACTTTAATCTTTATGAATCATTAAGTGCAATTGATTTCAACGAAACTTTGATTTAATGAAAAAATAAGTAATGAATCTATTTAATAAGAAAAAAATATCAAAAAATTGGAAAACAGCAATTTGCAATCGACTAGCGAAACATGACTGATTGATAACAAATTCGTTAGGGAAATGAAATGAAAACTCGACTGATAAATCGCTAGTATTGCTTTGACCATTGACGAAAATATTGCGCATTCGATATTTTATGTAAAAGCGATATTAATTATTGTGTAATACATAGATAATCTACAGATTTATTTTTTCCTATATTCACATATTGAATAGAAATTACATTGTGAATAAAGTTTCATTCGAAATTACAGACTTAAACTTGAACATATTATAAATGAGAGATGCAGTGAACAGGAACGACCTGCATAATATCTTTTTATTGAAATACAGTCTTCTTTCATTCAGTCTATAATTTAACAAATGCTCCGTCGTAAATCATAAAGTCCTCGGTGAAAAGAATGGAATAACCTACAACACAAACGTAACAATTCGCACAAAGAATTATCACGATTGTCTAACATTTATTGCCCAAGTACACGATAAGTTACACATTATATTTACACGGGAGGGAAGAGTTATTGTGACCACAAATGCAAAAACTAATATACCTTACAGCTTAGCGTATATACATGTCCCTGAGGCTTATTCTACATTATCATACAATATCAATAGCTCTATATGCATTGAACAAACGCGGCGTTGTATATTATAATTTTCCGGTTATCACACGTCTACGTATATGTACATAGCACATTTGGGGTCATCACAAACATACGCAAGCAGCATCGTGAAATTGATGGGTCCATTTGGAAAAATCAAGCCGGACTTGCAATTTGCAATCGACTAGCGAAACGTGACTGATTGATAACAAATTCGTTAGGGAAATGAAATGAAAGCTCGACTGATAAATCGCTAGTATTGCTTTGACCATTGACGAAAATATTGCGCATTCGATATTTTATGTAAAAGCGATATTAATTATTGTAATACATAGATAATCTACAGATTTTTTTTTCTATATTCACATATTGAATAGAAATTAAACATCTCGTATAAAAAATCAAAATGTAGACGTTCAAAAATTAAAAAAACTTTGAATTCTGACCTTAATTTTTTTTATATCTAACATTTTCACCTTTTATCTTATGTTCATTTTACATACAAATGTTAAAACTTAGAAATTTATGTTAATTATTAAAAATAACATTATATAAACAGTCAAAATAATATAAAAATATTTATACAAAAGCTTTGTTATTAGTAAAATTAATTTAAAGAAGAAATTAGCAAATGTTTTAATAATTTATAGTTTAGAAAGCACTATGTTAAGATACAACATTGTTCGTTGATATTCTTTGTGTAATAATTATTTATCTAGAACACTAATCACTAAATTATAATGTACGGATGGAAAACTGATGATGCTTTTTTTTCTATATACATATATCATTTATATACAGGGTGTCCCACCGCTACCATATTTTCTCTTAAAGACGTATTCTTGAAGTAATTTAAAGACAAAAATCCTAATACAAAAATATCGAGGCTATATACTTTCCAAATTATAAGCGATTAAAATTTTCCAATTTTTAGTAACAAAATTTCGCGCGCTCAGGTACGATAATAGTGATAAAGGTGAAAAAAGGGTCCCTTCTTCAAATAACAGGATTGAAATTATATATGCGATAATAAAATAATTCTTTTACTGTTTGAATAAATGCTTTATAAATGTAAACTATAACAATTTTATAAAAATGTTACAAGATGGAATACAGGATATTTTATAGCACACAATATGTATTATTTATAAGAAGGAAGCTGTCATATTTGACGTTTCCTTAAGTTAGCTAGTTTCTAACATGTCTTACATAAGTTCATGATAAAGAAGATTGCTGCGAAATTTTTATTAAACATTTTTTTTATTTACGGAAATGTCAAATATGATCGTCTCTAAATTACTTTAAGAATATGTCCTTAAGAGGAAATGTGGTAGTGGTAGGACACCCTGTATATGATAAGTCTATTGAATATTACTATATTTGTATGATCTCGAGGTATTTGAATACGGATTAAAAATATTTTACTGATTATTCCGTTGAAAAGCGGAAATCTCCAAAAAATTATTGTCATCCTGTAACATAAGTAATGATTACATTAGATTAATAATAATTTTAATAATTTTACACAAACATGTAAAAGTTTCTACAAAAGTTGAAAACAAATTGCAAGAAATAAAAACGCGATTATAGTAAGTAAAATTATATGCTATTTTTTATCGCAACCTTTCATAACGTAACAATGTAAATTTTTCTTTGCCGTTATTAATAATCTTTTGCATTATTTAAATAATTTGAAGGATTAATTACAAAATTAATTAAATAATTATCATTTCTCTTCGATGCCACAATAATAATTAATACGCCATTAATAAGAGATATTTGATCGGATCCTTTACGAGGCAATATAGGCAGATTATATAAAGTATTATTACATTATCCGTACTCGTGACTATAATAAAGAACACATCCACTACCAGTTTGAATAAAAATGGAGTAGTCCTTTTTATAGCTGTTATATATAGAGATCATTAGAATAGCCACTTATAATGTAATACTGTAAATTCGTTTTGCAATTCTCTTTGTCTAAAAGTTATTGCGACATGTTTAAGGGAAATAAATTTTTTCTCAATAGAAATATTTCCTGTGAGGCACATTCTTTTGTTTTAGCGACATAATTTATATCCGCAAAACAAAAATCAGAGTAAATCAGCGAATTGTACAATTGTAACAATGTTATAAACATGATTGATGAAACAATGACAATTTTTCATATTGGCATTATTATGAAGCACTTACTGTTTAAATTATTCATTTATTTATTTTATATTACTTTCTTGATAAATAAATTTTAATCTATTCAGTAATCAGGTTTGACAAATCAATAATGATTAAGAATATAGGGCTAACGAACCATGCTAGTTGTTAATGCTTCTTTCAATACTTAATATAAAATTAACATTTACTAAACACAAACGTTTCGACCCTCAAATGGGGTCATCTTCAGTGTGACACAAAATCTAAACTTATAATCTATTTTAACATTACCGCTGATTATCTTACATCTACCGCAAAAAACGCTGGTATATGTTGTCGCATTATCATATTCCGAAAGTTACTATTATTGTCTGGCTGAACATAACGGACTGAGGAAAATGTTCAAAAGGTTGAATTTTTGAAGTAAAGTGACAAAAGGACCGAAAAAAGATACCTGAATAGCTAAGTTGAATTTTAAGAATAAAGAGACAAACGGAAAGGAAAAAGATAATTGAATAGCTCAAGGATCAATAGAGTTGTTGTTTTGATAATACCAGAAGGCCGCCGTTATTGTTGGCGTTATTATTGCCACGTGCAGCCCAGCAATAACGGCGGCCTTCAGGTATTATCAAAACAACAACCCTTGATCTATTCAATTATCTTTTTCCTTTCCGTTTGTCTCTTTATTCTTAAAATTCAACTTAGCTATTCAGGTAACTTTTTTCGGTCCTTTTGTCACTTTACTTCAAAAATTCAACCTTTTAAACATTTTCCTCAGTCCGTTATGTTCAGACAACAATACTAACTTTCGGATATGATAATGCGACAACATATAACAGCGTTTTTTGCGGTAGATGTATGATAATCAGTGGTAATGTTAAGATTATAAGTTTATATTTTGTGTCACACTGAAGATGACCCCATTTGAGGGTCGAAACGTTTGTGTTTAGTAAATTAATTTTATATTAAGTATTGAAAGAAGCACTAACAACTAGCGTGGTTCGTTAGCCCTATATTCTTAATCATTAATAAATTTTAATCTATTATTTCAGATTTCTTAATGTCCTTGCTACATATATACAAGAGGATTTATTTCTTTTTAATTGATACTTTCTACGTAAAAGTAACTAAATTAGCATTTTCTAACATTTACATTTTTTATAATAAGAGAAGATATTAAAATTAAAAGTTCTATATATGTGTAAACATTCTTGGAAACCAGGTAAAAAAGATGTCTCCAAATTCTAATAAACAATAGAAAATTTTTTTACATTTAAAATTATTTGAAATCCCGCTACATATAATAATACACTCACTCTCATTCTTTACGCCCTTATACATTTAAATATTATTAGCAAATTGCAAGCTATGTACATTTAATTAACGTTTTAAAATGCAGAAACAATATTCAGTAACATTATTTATTTTTGTAAAACAAATAATATATTTAAATTAAATTTTCGAGAAATCAAAATGAACGCTTTATTGTTAAATTATGTTAAATGTAACAATAGAAAATGTATTTACAGCATAATTTTGTAAATAAATTAAAATATAATTTTCACATCAAGTTTTCTTTCACTAACTAATCAAAAAAATGCGTTTGCAATAATGAAATATGCGTGAAATAATATCTGTACCCGTTTTTACTGGATCTACAGACTTTCTTTTTCAAATGGCGAGGTCAACAGAGTTACCGCTTGTGGAATGGAAACGGTAAAAGCCAGCTACTCTGGCACCTTCAGCGCAAAGGGGTTAATAGATTGGTGGCTTTCTACGTCTTTAGGGAGGAAAGTCTATTAGTACACGTTCGGCTCGCAATGTGTTAATTACGCCTCTCACGAAGTACTCTGGTCACTCTGGCTTGATCAGCCAAGTACACTGGACTCCATGTAAAAACTCTTTGCTACACGCTTTGCTTTACGCAAATATCATGTACAACAGGAAAAACGATCTTTTACGGAGAGCAGCGATCCTACGTGGCATCATTCTTATCGACATTCTTTCGTTGTAACGTTCGCCAGCGTACGATGTCTGGTCTCATGTCTGGAGAACATCTTGCGTTAATCTTCCTCGTAACAGTTTCTAAATGCACAACGATGGCCTACGTGGATAAACCACCGGCCAGTATCACAGTCATGGCGGTTATCCCGAAATTCGTAAATAAATGACGATGAAACGACGATGAGGCCGTCGCCGATTGAAAATCGATCTGCTCATCGCCAATATCGTCGCCCTTTAGCATCGGTTCGTCTTTCATACCGACGGCCTTCTTCTCATGGCTGTGATCGATCTTCCATGTCTTCTTTGACTCCCGCCTCATGCCTGGTCTGCGCGTTGTTGGCGGCTTATCGATCTCTGAAAATATGGCGATGCAATAAATTCAATAAGCAAAATTAGTGCAATGTATCATGTGCTTTGAATAGGAAGTGAAATATTTTATAACGTGCTTCTAGTGCGGATCTTGTTTAAGATATTTGGGAAACTGTTGTGTATCTTGCTACTTTCTTTCTTACGGATTCCTCTGAGAGTTATTATATCTTTTCTCTTGTTTACTTTTCAAACAAGTTAGAGTTTTTCCCTTACCGATCTTTTCTCATAATTCTCGTTTTTGACATTCTTAAGGATGTATCAGAGATACAATCTTAGATAAAAGTGCATAAAATTTGGAATACTTGAATATCAATGCCATACGCATAATAAATCTAGATGTAAGGAACTCAAACTATAATTGGAGTCTTATTTTTACTCCTAGAAAGATATTTTCCATATTACAAATGTTTTTTCCAACATTATTTGTAATAACATATTTTTGTCAGTTTATAATTTATTTCTTTAAAACGATGCAGTGAAGATAATTGAAACGGGTAGATAAATACGTACAAAAATATTGAAAACATTGGAACCATTTTTTCAATATTTTTATCCTTTAAGACCGTCTCTTGCCATAAGAATGTGAAATCAGTGAAAATTAAAATCGTTATTACACAGCAACTGTTTAGTGGATTTATTTAAAGTTTTTTCTCGCAGTACATTAGGAAGGCTAAAAGAACAATCTCACAAATTTTTATCGACTTGGCACTATTTCGAAGATAGCTCCGATACATTCTTAAGCGTCATATTAAAATTAAATGAAGAATATATTAATTAATTTGTTTTTAATTCAAGAATGCTTTCCTTTTAATTATACATATAATTAAGAAATTATTATTGCCTAACAGCAAATTAAAATAGCAAATCCCTTAATTGGAGCGAATGAAATTAAAGCGCGAGTTTAAATATGTGCAATCCATTACGACGAAATAGAAACAGCACGATTTCAAAGTTAATTATGGAAGGCTAAAAGCTCGTGTGTTTCTGTGTTATTTTAAGCCACGCTTATCGTTGTTTACCAGCATTAGTTTTACCCATTGATTTCAATGTAAAATCGCCTACTGCGGATGTCCGTCCATGAAGTAAACAAACCTTCCGTGTTAAAGAGAAACATTTTATAAAGCGACATGAATGATCATGATTTTCGCAAACACACGGTGTCCGACAAAAGTCAACGATAACAAAAAGTACATTAGCTAATTGTTGGATCATTGATAAACATTGGCGCCTAAAAAAATCGCTCCGATCGTCTGAATAGAGATTGAACGTCCGTCGCAGTATGCAACGTAGAAAGCCGTTTTACGTTGAATCGCGTTTGAAACGAACGGGCGTAAATGGCAAATCGAGATATCGGTAAAGCCTGTCCGCGAGTAATAACCGGAAAAATAATCGGCCAGGCGGTCGGACTTTCCGCGCGATGCTCCCCAGTTTGACGTATTGGAATGTCGTCCGTACGGTGTTCCCGCAAACCCGTAGAGCTCTTGTCACTTGCACACTCCGTCGAAATGTCGAGAATTCGGAAGCGATATTAATTCTCTCGCGCGTGCATCGACATTCCCGCACGAGACGAGAAAGTAGACTTTTTCTAATTAATCCGCAAGACGACAGCGCGCAGGCCGCATAACATGCTGAGGTGACAATCGCTAACAATTGAGACTACGGAACAAAGGTAATGTCAATGGATTACAACGAGAGAGAACGAAGTTACAGGTATAAACATGAAGGTGAATGTAGTTTTCCTTCAATTTTGATGTATCGAATAAAGACTCGTGTAAACTGATTGAGAGCTCAAGAAAAGAGGAAAACAAAAGAAGTGTATATTTGAAGCAGTTCTGTATTTTTGCTGAAAGAAAAATATAGTTACGTTTGATCCCAACCACAATTTTATATCTAATGATAATTATAGTTAACGTAATGATGCATATAGTTAAGTTAATCATATTTCGTGTTAGAAATATTATAAAATTGTGATTGGGACCAAAAGTAACTATATTTTTCTCTAAGTGTATAAAATTTAAATACACTTGAATTCAATCGAACGATTTCTTTGAGAAAAGCAGGAGTATACTTTTATATATAACGAATTTTTATACTTGTGTATTAGTTTACATGTCTCTTACCCTTTAAAATCCCTTTGCACATTTCAATCCTGAAAGTTACCTTCGCGAACAGACGCGAGCTAAACATTGTTGAAATAGTAATCAACTTTCGTTCGATGTGCAGAAGCTTATGCAACGTTGATTTCAATTCGCGAGCGACAATTGTGTTTGCACTTCTGCAAGGTCAATGCGTTTATGTTTACTCGTAGTAGCTGTTTGCAAATCTCGGAAAGCGTACGGTGCGCGGTGTATTCAGAAGTACAGATGCGGAATGTGTGCTCCCGGCGATTCTGACAGTTCGGTGTATAACAGAGAGAGAGAGAGAGAGAGAGAGAGAGAGCGCACAATTTAATAAATATATTAATTAATACGCTCGGACACTGCATTCCGGCTGAATTACGGATTGTCGGAATTGTGGTCGGACCCGCGTTTACCGCGCTGTTACCTACCGAAAAGCCGTCGCAGCAGCTGTATTCGTCCCGAAAGCCTTAAATTACGAATTTACATTTATTAGCGTGCTGTTATATCACCGTCTTTGATGCTGGCTGTGTCTGCGGTAATGAATATTGCGACTGTGGTTTAAGATGCTCGGAGCTCTTCCACCTCACTGCAATTAGCCAGTAATGTGTTCTACCGTAAGACCCGTAAGACCCGGTTCTGTTCACTTCGCTACCGGTGATGCCTGCCATTTCACGATAACGCGCTTTATAGCGCGTGAAGGTGAGCAATGATCAACCGTCGGGCTAAAATAATTCAACTTGTCTTCTTTCCATTTATCTTTTCATCCGTCTTTCGCAAAGAATTACGAATAACGCGAAGAATTATGGATAGGTATACCTCGGAAGCGTTCCGTTCGCATCATCAGTCTCGATGGGGTAAAAGGGACGCAATTATTTTATACGTAGAACTCTATGCAATCGTAAAAATTGAAAGAAACTCTGTAATTCCGCGCGTGGCATGCGTATTAACGTCTGCATTTAGATAACTTATCAAATACACAATTTAACATGCAAAAGTACTCTCAACGCGATAATGTACCAAATAAATAACGATAGAATAATCACTAATTGCTAATAATCTCGAAAAGTTACTTTACCAGCTACTGACATCGAGTATTGCGAAATCAGATTTACTGGGCCAATTGCGACTTAATTCTTTCTCAAAGAACATCCGCTTCTGCCAAGCAAGCGAAGCAAAAGTGAACTAACGACTATGGCTACCACGGCGCATTTATCGGCCACATCTGTACGCGCGCGCGCACGTTCCCTCATCCGGCGATATAATGCAATTTGAATATAGGCCATCATGCACAGACTTTGCATGCCATGCGTGCACGTCAATGTACAGACTCGGAACGACCGACGCGACGACGCGACGGTGCGACTCGAGCGCAAAAGTTCCCTCGCAGTCTTGGCTGCCTCTTAAAGCATCCCCTTCGCGCGACTCGTTCCCCTTTCGCGCAAAACCGTGCCGCGCGTCCGTCGATAATTCGTCCTTTCTCACTTCTCTACTCTCTCTCTCTCTCTACCTATATAATCAAGCTTAAGTAAGATACCCATCGAAGTTAACCGACTTCAGCGGGGCATGTAATCTACGCTCCGTGCCCTCCTCTCGGTAATTATTGCTAATATCGTTAAATGTGTTGGCCACGTCGCGCCGCCCCGGCACCGGAAAAAGCCCCCCCGATAATAGCCGACAGAACGGCATGCAAGTCGACCGACATTTCAATGGGACGCTGGATTAAACTACTGGGCTAATTATTGGAGAAGTGATTCGCGAGAATGGAAATTCGTGATGGTCGGCACAGACGTGTCCCCGGGCTTCCTCGTCGTCGCTTCGACCGCAGCAGCGTTTTATTTGCAATTTGCGGTAATTAAGTGGCTCGCGCTCCCTACGGCTCTACCCCCCCCCCTCTCCTTTCCGTTATCCAATCATCATGAACGGCGATTTTTGTTAAAGTCGTCGTTTTCTTCCTCTCCCTTTGAGCGGGCCGCCTCTCCCCCCCCCCCCGTCTCCACTCTAATTGAAGAGACGATCAATTAACATCAGCGAGGTCGAACGGATGGCTCGTGCTTTACGCATTTTGGCGTGCTTGCCACTTGAATCTCACGCGTGAGATCCAATGAAATATAATGACGGCAAACTGAATGGACGCGTGACATAGTGACGCGAAGATGAGATGACATGACGTGACAATGACGGCGACGCGACGCGATGCGACGTGACACTGCGTGACTCGATCCCCCTTGTCCCTCGTGCGGTTTGATTCGCAGCAACGGTGACTCCTGGAAGACTTACTGGAGGATTTTCTTCGCTTACTATTTTTCGTTTTACTCTTCTTCCTTTTTGTATGCGAAAAAAAATGGCGAAGCTGCTAACGTTGTTAGCTAACGAACGGCAACCCATCCTGCGAGATCGCCGCTCTTTTACCCCATCAACGTGACAAGGGTAAATGGTGGGACAAGAGTAAACAAGAACAGAGGTTGTCTGGCTTCCGAAGTTCATATGCACGCGGGTCGACGATGGAGATCAAGCGACGGCGCCGTGGAACGGCGCGGGGAACGAGGTGTATCGGTACACTGAGATTGGGGCAATTACGTCGAGGAGGCAATATCGATCGGCGATAAACCGATAAGTTATCCGCTTAAGAATCGCGCCCGTCGCTGGTTTAATTCCGGGACGGGAGACGATCCGTTGCCCCCGAAATAAACTCTGTACCTGGAGATACACGTAGATTTTTCATTCGTCTCGCCGCATCCGCCATTACGCCACAATGAGTTTAATCCATACGTTTTCATGAAACGTGTTTGACTACGAAATACTCTGTGTCGTGTTTTCCGGTAATATTGAAATTGATTTAAATCCCTTATGTGTACTGACGCGATTAAAAGTAATAAAAAAATAAAAAAATAATAATAATAAAAACACAAATCTGAGATTTGGGTTAATCTAATAAAGTGTAATACTTATTATTCTCTACTATTTATACGTGAAATATTTAGACGCGCAAGTAACTAATCCTTTTTCCGCGCATGATACGCAGAAAATGCGGGAAAAACAGGAAATGGAATAGGACGGAGTGTAACATTTATACAAAATAAAATTTAATTATCAGTAAAATTATCTGTATCACGTAATTACATCAGATAATCACTACAGTATGAATATTGAAACATATATACAGATGATACGCGTAATAATATATGTATATGTATACATATGAAAATTAAACGAGATATTTAATGTATAGAGTTTTTCGTATGAAGCGAGCAAAATGAATAAGGGAATTGGGAATCGTATTGAAACAACAAGTGATTAAACATTCTTTACGCGAAAGTAGTATATCGTAAATAGAACAAAAGTATATATTACGTATAACTTATACGGATTAACATTCGTTGGTAAACATTACTCACTGTAAAGTTTTATCTTGCCGTCGGTCTCTCCAAGGGAATTGGTCGCCACACATCGAAAGGATCCGAAATCCTGTGCTCGTACCGATTTTATGACGAGCTTCATCGTCATTTCGTATAATCCCTTAGGAATTGTTTCGACCTTATAGTTCTCGTCTGAAAAGTGTTGAAAATATCAGTATAGCGATTAAATGCGATAGATACGCTGAAGTACACACCGGAATTGCAAACGCTAATTTCCGTGGAGATTTACGTGATCAATCATAGCGCGGCCGCATATAACATTACATGCATAGTTGATAAAGAAACAAACTCGTTATATCGAAATGTGTCGGTTAACAAAATCAACAGTAATTAATAAAACAAAGCTCCGCGCGTCCGCGCCTAGGTGAAAAATATACTCGTCCCTCCTAATCGAAGTCAATGATTCAGAAGGTTGTTAACGGGAAATGCGCACGACGTACAAAAGCCGCTTTTTCGCGGGTTGATGCAATTGTACTTGTCTCCCGTTAAAAAAAGCTAATTCGTTTCATTGCCGCGTATAGAGGAGCATTAACTAGACAGAGGCTTCCATGGCAGCCGGGAGTAACAGAAAATTTCAGATCGATGCGGCAGTAAACTCCGTATTTACGTTCCAAGCCGCTTAAACATTATGGAACCGTGCAAAGTGCGCACGGAACGGGCCGTGTTATTCGTGCAAATGTCGTTTTCGTTCTGGCACGTGGAAGACGACGCGAATGTCGATTTTCATGTTATTAGTTCCGGGCTACGACACTGTCGATGCAGAAACGTTATTTCAGGGGAATGTTTGTCGGCGCTCATATCGGTATACGTCGCGTTCATAGCAATAAAAAATCGTATTCCTTTGTAAGAGTTTGCTCGCTGCATTCACCGATTGTATAAACGCGATTTTATAAATATGTATAAAAAAATCTGTGAGATATGATACACTTGACAAATATTTTGCCACAAAAACAATCTCGTTGGGAAATTTCTGATAATGAAAACGGATATGTAATAAAATCTATGGAAAAAAATTGCATCCATGTAACAAAATTGAAATATCTGATATCGAATTTATTTGATATCTTGATAATTGGACATTTATTATTTAATTAGTATTTAAAGGAATAATAAATTTTCAATACACTCTAAATAATTTACTTCTCCTTGAATTATGCTACTTACATTTCATGTTTACTTACATTTAATTAATATCTTCCTCTAAGAGTTATATTATTTTAACAAAATATAAAATAATGTGTAGAGAGTTAATAATCTAATAAGGAAAATTATTTATACCAATATGCATATATCTATAAAATAAAGAACATTTCCGTAATAATCCTCACAAAAGTCGTTTCTATTAAATGAAAAAAATATGAAATAAAAAAATATACTATAAAAATATACAAAACAAAATATTTAATTGAAAAATATCGGCTTTAACCATATGTGCTAATAATAGCTTTCTCTTTGTAACTAATCGACAAAAATTTCAAGCTAAATCTTATCTATCAATTTATGAAAAACTTATCAGACATTAATTAAGCTTAGTAGCTTAATGATTTAGCGATCGAAATCGTGATAATAGATAAAAATTGTGATTTGCATAACAGCAATTTCGCGCGCTCTTAATTGATTTGCGGATCTCTCATTATAACATATTAAGGAAAAATTTTAGCCCGTACGGAGGGTACTGTCACGGATTAACGACCCAACACGAGATGGCACGCACACGTCTTAAGTTTTAATGCCGCTGCCCTTGCCCTTAACCCTCTGCATATCGCAAAGGTGCATGGTAGCAATTAGAGTGAAACGACCGCGTTAGCGCGGTGTAATTAAGGCGAATTGCATTACAGCTGCTCGTGCGTGCACCTCCCGTTGTGCGCATGCAAAAAAAAAAGAAAAAAAGAAGAAGAAAAAGACTTGTAACAATCATTTCACAAATTGGAATGAAACGCGCTCTCGGTTTCATTAAAACTCTCATTTTTCCTTCTTTTCAGACAATGAGTATATTCACGTAATGATAAATATTATCTTAAGAAGTTCAAATTTATAAGACATCAGCGTAATCAATATATGTATAATTTCAAGAAGAAATACACTGTAAAAAGTTTATGTAAAATTACATGTAATTTTAAGACCCACTATAATAAAGGTGTAATTTTACATAAATTTTTGCGTGTTTCTCTAATTTTGCAGTACATAAATAAAAATAATTTTTTTATTTGTAAACTTTTTTACAATGTATGCACAAAGAAAAACAAATTAGAAAATTTTCGCAAAATTTATATGTTGAGTTAGAAATAGGCAAAAATTTACAGTTTTTAGGTGTAAATTTACAATTTAAAATGGATCTAAAACTTACCCACTATAATACGTGTAATTTTACATAAATTTTTTACAGTGTAATTTTCTCAAACAGTAATTGTAATATATTTAAGAATTGAATTAATTATTACTATGTGATCTCAATATCCATGATAAAAATATCAGTATTGTTTCACGTATTTGTATGTGTTTTTATTCAATTCATTTTTAAATAAACTTATATATAAGTTAGTTGTTTGTTGTGATAAAGATTTATATTTATGCACCTAAGTTGTGGAGTGGAAAAAAATGATAATTTAAAATATTGATTTTTAAAAAGCCGACCTAATTTAATTATTCCATTTCTGGGCACTATTCTCCACATTATTCCATTTCGAAATTATTCCATTTTTCCCATATTATTGTTGATGAGAATGAAAAACTATATTTGGAGAAACATCTGCTCACCATTGGCAATAGTTTCGTTCGTTGGCCTCGTCCAATAAGTGATAGGACTAGGATGGGCTTCGCTATGGCATTCCAATGTAAGAGTTTGCCCTTCGTAAGCACCCACTAGCTGATTCTCGATAAAAACCATTGGCTGAACTGTGCAAGAAAATACATCTTAATAAAATGCATTGAAATATAAATATTGTATACTTAATAAATTGTATACTTAATAAAATGCATTGAAATATAAATATTGTTATTATCCTCATAAAAGAAAGTATCTCTTATTTTTATTTCATAAAATTTTACAGACTCTCGTCTATTATTATCTGTATCATTTTATGATTGCATTGAAATGAAAAGTCATAAAGCAATGTTGCGCCGATCAGCTATATTAATTTTATTGTACATGTACAAAGCAGTACATTGTTATTTTTAATTAATTTTACAAAGTTGGTAAGTCTAGTTGCCAGTATATTCAATGTTAACAATTATAAAGCTGGGGAAACTCAGCACAGAATTCCAACAAAACATGCAATTTTATGAACTCATCACAAGGTAGAGCACGACGTTTGACACAAAAGTCTTATTAAAGCTCCATTTTTAAAACATGTTCCCTTGAAATAGGGCTCTCTTATTTTTTAATCAATCCAGAAACGTCACTTGTCCTCGTAGTAAGCGACTTGTTATATAGCGTAGCAAAATTACGTAGCCAGCGGCGGGAAAGATTTAACTCCGTTTTCAGGAACAATGGCCCTCGGGATCAGCTATTCACCATGCCTACCCCGAGAGGCGTCATTACGCGAGATCGCTCGCACCACACGCGAGTACGACAATTTAAATTATATTTTGCGACAAGCGCGCGACGCGCGTATAAGAAAGGAGTATTCTACTACTAGGATAGTACAGAACTGCATAAAATGTCATTCGAATGCATTTCTGCAATTATGTATGCGTAAAAAGCAAACGGAATAGTCAGAGTTCAGATTGAATTAAAAATTGCGAACCGAAATTCTAACAATATTACATAACGTGTACGTTATGTAATGTTCTATAGAACTTTTATTCCGAAGGATTAATTCACGATGATTATGAATAAATTTTGATGAAATCTTGTTCTCCCAGGGAAATAAATAAATAATTTTACGTGAAATATTTTTTTCTCGCTTTGTGGCAAAATAGAAATGCATTTAATTATATTTCTCTCAATCGCAACGGAAAAGCCATTTAATGGCTTTTTACGTTTTTACGTATTTTATCGCGTTTCACGCTACCGCTTGGAGATGAAAGTGTTCCTTAACGTTGCCTATAAAATGGAATCCGGGATCACGCGGCGAAATTACGTACAGTGAACAGTGAGCAGGATTCGCTTGCTGACTGTTGGTGGCACTCCGTTGGACGCTATGCAGAGATACGGTCCCATATGGAGACGCGTGATTCGTGTTAGTTCCAGCTCTGGGCCCAGGATACTCTCCGCTGTAACAGTTTATATATGTAGATGCAGGCATACAAATTCATATGAACGTGGATTACGACACATTATTACATACGCTCCGCTCATCGTTCAGTGAAACACATCTATGACACGATCTGACCAATTGCACACGTTAATGCCACGTCGTTAATTTTTAAGCGATATCCGAATTGCAAGCATATTTTTTGATTATAAATCACAAATTCAATTATCTCGGTTTATAAACATCTTTTATGATATAAAGATTACAAGGGAATCTGAATTATTTATTATTATGGCACGATTTAAAAAATAAAATAATAAACGAGGAAAAATGATGAAAATTACAAATTATTGCAGCAAAAGTATATTAAAATGTTTTATTTTTTTTATATTATGTAAAAGAGCAAAAAATATATGTTTATTTCAGTTTCGGCAAATGTATGCATATTCAAACATAACATTCATACACGAGGTTTAAAAAATTTTTAATTACATAAATAAATGGTAATATATTTGTCAAAATTTTTAAATTTTCGTTAGCATTATATAAAACCAGATATGTATAATGCATTCGTTCACTGCGGATGTATCGAAAAAAATGTTTTTTTGCGACTTGAACTCTTTTCATAAAACTCTTTTTCCAAAACTAAAAAGCCTCTTTGATTTATTATTTTTGATTATGTACATATTTGATGCTTAATAATACTGCTATTAACAAATGCAAGCTTAATGGTAATAAATAATAATAATAAATATATGCTTTGTTTNATAAACATGCTATATTACATAAAATTAAAAAAATATGCAACTTGCCTAACTTTTGCTAATCCTTACAAATATCTAATAACATTTAATTTTATATGTGTATTGTTTATTTTATATGTGTTAATTTTGTATGTGTATTTCTCTCATTTTCTTATATATATATATATATATATATATATATATATATATATATATATATATATATATATATATATATATATATATATATATATATATATATATATATACATATAATAAAAAAGTTTTAATATCGTGTGTGAGATCTCTTTTGAAAAACTAAGGCAATTCTCTCTCAATGAATTTGTAAAATTGTTACACATTAATTACTATATAATGTCAATAAAACATTCATGCGTGCATAAAATATATTCGTCGTTCTTTAACAATTTTATACAAATTATTAATTTATTATCAATTGTATTTATTGTAAAAGCATAAATTATTCTATTTATGTTCAATCCATTTTTAGTTTAGTATTGATTTCATTCAATATTTGCATATGTATCGCGAAACTTCCTCGTAATAATGTCTACATATTTCGACGACAGTTTAAAAAGCGCTTTTATTCGTGTACTTGTTGAGATTTTCGAAGTAAATTCATACTTCAAACTTTTCCTGTCTACAAAAAGCAAAACTCTTGGAATGAATTATCATGCAAAATAAAAGAACGAAAAGAACTACTTTCCCCGGTTATTATCGGAAGTCAAACGGAGTGAGCGGATTTCGGAGTGCGAAAATCATAAGAACGATAGCGCGCTGCCGAATACTCTCTATTTTCCGGTACTTATCGTCTAATGGAATCGCGACTGGAATCTTTCCGCAAGACCGACGCGAGACGAAGGGACGAATAGGGGAACAGAGAAGTGTGACAAAATACTTAAAGTGATTCCCGAAAAATCGACGGCGAGAGACGAAAGTTTTGTCCGATGAATAAATCATCGGAAGTCGATCGCAATCAATATTTTACCACAGCGAGACATCCTCTCATTTCTTCACATTTCTGACCCTCAGCACGGTCTCACACGAAAGGACGAAAATACATTACGAGAGTGTTGCACGTCGCGTCGGCCCGTCGGTCTTTCTGAAGCACTGAACTCGGTACGGACTCGACGAACAGAAATGGGGTGAAAGGGAAAGGGAACGGAAACGGTGGGAGGAGAGGAGAACCTGAAGCCGTGTAAGAGGAAGAAACTAAAGCGGCACTTTAGCTATCTGTCTGATGTACAATCGAGAATGTCCCCGACACTTGCTTGTGCAATTAGTTAGCAAAAGTCTAAACAATCCTGATGTGAGTGGCGCGTAGAACGAGAATGCTATTGAGGCAGACAGTCAAAAGCACGTGAGTGATTGGATTATGAGAAACGACGAATTTTGCGAAATATGATTTACGGAGAACAAAAACAATTTCATTTGACTTGCGGGATACCACTAAAACTTTTCGCTTCAATCCTATATAAAATTAAATGAATAATTAAAACCTTTTTGAATGTGTCACATGTATTGAAAGTACAAAAAGAATTATTTAATGGCATATAAATTGGAAAAAAATGTAAAAATGTATATAAATGTACTCGCCTATTCATGAAATTGTAGAAACAGAATCTATCTAATAATTTAACGTCTTTTCTATATTCTTTAGTTTCTTCAAATATTACTAATCAAATTACATCTTCGTCGAAGAATTATCATGTATTAATGAAAAGTTCTCGTTAAAATATTCTATCGCGAACATTTATATAACATTTCTACAACAATTAAGAAATTAAATTACATGTTGATTACTAGTCGCTGTTAGACTTCATTCAAGACGGCATAACGACAGAAATTTGTTCGGAATTGTAAACAAAATTAATTTCTCACCGAATGGGTTAAGTAAATGAGTTTATATTATAAATGCACAGCGATTTTATTTCGATGGACATTACGCCGACGGCACTTTACGGATAATAACATCAGGAAAGAAACCATTTTGTGTAACGAATCGTTAAATTCTCTCGTCAATTGCGAGAGACTGTAACAAGCGATAAGATAGTAAGGAAGTAAAAATTATTGTTGAAAGTATTATATCGTCGAATGCAATTAGAGAAAAATCAATTGCAAATCAAAAGTATTATAATAAAAAATAAAAATGTACCTTAAACAAATGGAGAGAAAGAGGGAGATTAATAATGCAGGAAGTTATTAAAAAATAAAATATTTCGCACATTATTGCGTAAAATAATTTTGTTGTATACGATTTATAAGATTGATTTTAATGGTTGTTTTCTTTTTTGCCTTGTTACAAAAATAAAAAAAGACTAGTTAAACAGAAATGAAATCTCCATACGCTTAATAGTATTAGAATTTCAAGAAGGAAATGTGCTTTGTCTACTTCATTTGCGACCTTTCATCCGATTATCAAACGTGTTCAATTTACAATGAATTCAACAAAAGGCGCATCCGTATCGATTCGGCGCCGTCCATCAAAACTCATTCAATGATACGACCCGGGCGCACAATAAACGTCTCGCTCAATCAGCGCGAAACGAGACGGCGAGCTTTCTGTCACTCTGTTTTAGAGCGAGAAAAAGCCTCGTGGTAGCGAAGCTCGTCGCTTCTACGAGCAGCGGGTTACGTTCAATATACGCGAAACAACGCGAGACAACGACGAGCGGGAGGATTGAAAGGAGGCGCGGGAGTTCGGGTGAGAGGAGAGAGAAACGCGCGACTCTATCTGGAGAGTAGCGATTCGTTGCGCGATGGAATACGCGACAATCGGCGCCCAACGAAGCGGCGCATAGTGCGGTAATAGTAGTAGCGGTAGTAGCAGCAGCAGCAGCAGTACGAAGATACGTACCCTGCCAGTTGGACAAGTTGATCGTACCGCCCGCTTCACGACGCCACGTGACCGTTGGCTGCGGGGTTCCTGTCGCCGCGCACCGTAGCGTCACGTTGCTACCCTCCCGCACCACCATATCCGTGCTGGTGGGATAGTCCAGGATGTCCGGCGGCACTGAAACAATGAGCACATTGCGACGAGAACGTCCCAGAGAGAAGAGGGATGTCGCGCGAGAGCACGCGCGATGACCATTCGCGCGAACCAGATAGATGGCTATCGCGCGACGGCCGATCATGCTCCACCACCGCCCGTCGTGCTGCATCCCGCGACCCGTGCACACACGCCGCACATACCTCGGGAGCACGCGCAACATCGACGCGGGGCATCCTGGGGCTTCGCGCCCCATTCGCTCCCGCGGATGGCGGACTCGCGCTCGTAAAATCTCGATTCGCCCCGCCGATCGCACTCAAATTTTCCCAGCGTCCCACCCATTTCCGTTTTTTTTTCGTCCGGGAGATATCTTTTTGTTCCATTGAAGGAGTGATCTCTTTCTTTCTTTCCTTCTGTGTTTTTTTTTTGCCAAGGCGATCTTCGGCGCGTCGGTTACGGCGCGTGATTTTAACGATTCGTAACCCACGTTGCTTTTGTCGTGGATCGCAGCCGGAGGCTTGACGAGGGGTGTTGTATAACGACGCGTCGTATTAGGGCGAATCTGCTTTTTGTGGCACGTATACAGCTTCGAAGGCGGGAGCGCAGGCTGCTGAATGAAATTTGAATAAGGCCTCATCTGCCAAGCGGATGTGTAAAATTGTCACGAGCTGGATTACCATACGGAATAATTTTATATAATTATTTATAACATAAGTCAAATGGTTATCGTGCTCTAAAGCACAGTTTTTTTTACGCATATTTGTGTTTAACACATTTACATGTATCAGTACATGGCTGCCACATATTTTGGAATGTATATAAGTTAAAATTTATCACACAGTTCTATAAATTAATGCACGCGAATAATACAAACCTGATCTGAACTTACTAAGAGAACTGTGCAAGTGGATTACTCGAAAGGAACTGCATAAGCAATCGATATATCATGCAAAGTAAATTCATCATCTCGCTTTATCCGAGTTTAGTAAATGGCAGTTAGATGCGATATAGCGAATTGTTTTGTGCCTAGACGATACATTAGCTTAGAGTCACCGTCGATCCCTCTAATCTGTGGTAAATAAATCAACTAAAATACCAAATACTAATTCAGGCACGCTGATCCATTTTATCTCATTTGTATTATCAAAATTTTTATGCCAATCTACTTTATTTCAAACAAGTTGAATCTGTTATTCAATCATTTTTATATTGAAATGTTCTACTAAAAGATACGACGATATAAAACGTAGAAAAAAAATATATGTATTTGAAAAATAAAACAGCTGACTGAGGCCGTGAAATTTTCCCTCTTGCTTGGATGCGGTAAAATATTCCAGAGAGAAACCGCTCACCCCGATAGGGACAAAAATTTCGTAGGAATCTCATCCCTCTTGCGGTTAGACGTTTTGTATTTGTAAAACGATTGAACAAAAATGATTATTTATCCATTTGTCTTGGAAGCCATTCATCAAACGAGTTGAAACGTAGAAGCATTGTATTATCGTATTCAGAATGCGCTTTAATAAAGAGAGTTTCATGAAAGAATGTAATTTTAATTATATCTTAATCTACTGTGGAGATTATCGTATCAGTTGGTAATGCGAAAGCTGTATTCTCGGACTGTATTGATTTAAATAATTAATTAAACTTTTATTCAATAATTTAAGTATAACCTTTTCGTACATTTTCTTTTTCTCTCTTTTTCACAAAAGAATGTTATTATTAAACAGACAGAATAATTGACAGGCTTAAATTGACATTTAAAAATGAGAGATCGATAAACTAAAAGAACGAATTTTTAATTAAAATAGTTAAAAATTTATTCTGTCCTGTGCAATTAAATTTTTGTTGTGTAAATCGTATAAATAAAAACTCAATAATATAATCTAATCTAAAATAATACATATTAGTTATCTCTAATCTTTTAAACGTGTAAATTCTATTTTATCTTCAAACTTGAAATTTACTTCATATAAAAAATATTTAATAAAATTGTTTTTCGCTCAACTATACAAATAAACTAATTGTAGTTTAACGAAAAATTTACCAGTCTCAGATTATTCTCGATATATTTAAATTAGGATATATTTAATATATTTACTCTAACATAATATGTTACTGGCAATAAGATTTTTTAATTTAAATTTAATTTTATAATTATATGTAAATAATTTTTTGTTACCCTTATATATACTAATTGCATACTATAAACTATAAGAAATTTCAAAAATCCTAAGAGTTCTTTCATATTCTTTTACATCAACATATCTGTTTTATATTGACCTATTCGGATAGATTGACAATTGGCGAAAATCTTTACGCTGGTGTCAGCTGCACAAGAATTTTTCGCGCGTACACACCGAACCGATCTTTTCGATAGAGCTTAGGATACAGAACAACATTTACTACGAGATCGCCAGCATTTCACAATAATCGATCCGTACACTTTTCGCGAAAATAATCTTTACCACGCGCGGGATGGAGCGACCATCGACGTGATACATTTTTCGCGGCAACAATGCGAAGAATTTCGTTATCGAGTTGCTTTCGAAACGGAATAGAGTCGAATATGGCTGGCGCACATGCAGTTTGTACACCGGAAAGACGGCTGGCCGGGAATGGTTTCCCACGGCTTACGCGGACTAAGTTCTTTCCCGGTCACGAAAGAGGTTACCTTCGTGAATAGTCCTCTCTCAGAAACCGACGTCGCGTCCCCTGGTGAGTTACGAAAGACGTGTTCGGAAGGCAAAGAGGTACTAGGACGAAGTTTTCGCGGATGCGAAAAAGCTACCGACGCGAATGGTGCTTTCGTGTGCTAACGAGGCTGGACTGAAAGCTGCGTTGTATAACATTGCAAATCTGAGAAACACATTACGAATACAAAGCTTCTCTTTACGACAACCGGCAAATAATTTTTTTTTAATTGCGATAAATAAGCTTGTAATTAATGAGCATTAGCTAAATCAACTGCAGCGCAGTTGCTTTCTTTGATAATTATGTAAATCAGAATAATATCCCATCGTTTTTAACGATTATATATATATATATATATATATATATATATATATATATATATATATTTCAATATGCGTTTTATTTTTTTGTTAAATAAATTCGTCAAATTCATTTTATATTTTAAAATACCGAATAAAATGTTATATTGTAGTTTTCAAAGTGGTTCAGAGAGACTGGCAATAGGCAAGACTGTAGTTAGGCAGCGTCTGCAGTGCAAAGTATTTTCGCAATAATGTTTGCGCGGTCCAACAAAGAGAAAGTCAAAATGAGGATGTTCTCTCATGACACAACAGGATCACGGCAGAGCAGTCAAATACTGAGGGCGACCGTACGGCAGCGAATTCTTCCAAAGAATTAAGCGGGCATCGGCCATCGAGCAAAAAGCAATTCCACGCCAGCATCGGTACGCCCGCGCCGTCACAGGTCACAGAGATATCACCGGGTCCGGTGCGCAATTCATTTCGCGCTTTGCCCCGACTGCATCGGGCGCAAACGGGGCGAAAAAAAGCGCCGTATCCGCAGATAGTATATTTATTGATACGGGAAAACAATTGGGTCGAATTTATTATTTCACGCGTGCCCGCGCATCGACGCGCCTGTTGTTTTTGTTTGCTTTCATGGGATCGCGTTTTATTCGCGCGGACTGTACACAACCGCGTTTCATACCGCGCCGATATCTTCGAGTGTCCTTTTGAATGGCCGCTATATTTTGCGACGTTCCGATAACGTTTGAAAAGTTCGATCGGTCGAGAGCGAAGCCAGCGTTTAAACCAACGTGATACTAAATTGATGCATACGGGCCGATCTTCGATAATCAAGTTACGCAAAGGTGCAGCAAAAACCCTATCAACCCTTTGCCATCTGAGATAATTTCGAGTAATGCGATATTAAATCTTCCACTTCTATCGCAATCTCATCAATACTATATGTAATCGATATCCTTTCTGTTTATCAAGCAAAAATTTATCTTGTAAATTATAATATTTCATTTAGAAAATACATTTCATAAGTCATCGAATTTATACAGCGTGGAATTAATTAGAATTTATCCTGACATTCTTAATTTATTTAAAATTATAAAAATTTCATTTATTTATTTATACATATTGGACAAATTTGAAAAGGAAAAGTAGACTTTATTTATTTTTAATGATAAAATAAAATTGATTTTTCTATGCAATATGCATTTAAATCTAATTATTCTTCTAATGCAAATTAAATAGTTATGTACGTTGCACTCACGTTTTACGCAATCGCATATGCTCACATTGAGAAAATGAACAATCAACCAATTGATCGCGTAAGTTGGAACATGTAACATTACACTAAGGCAAGTTGACCAAGCTAGTAATTTCACTACGATAAACAAGAAATTTAATGAGGGTTAGTTGCGATAAGCTCGAGCTTTAGGTTTATATATGTGTGTGTATACATCCTATGTATATACATCGAAGAAACAAGGGGATTACGACGTATGACATATTAACATTCAGAAACTATTATAAATTTGAAGGAGAGTTTGCGATTAACAATAAGAAAAATATCACTGTGCCGTATAGCGAAGACCCGCATACCAACTGCAATACGCATTCAATAATCGAATTCGCGCAAAATAAAAAAAACAAACCGAATGATAAAATTTCTGCAAGTCAATATTTTGAACGGCACGACGAATCTATATGCAATATTTGCTATTTCCATATTTCAGCATTGCGCCATTTTTATATTTTTAAAAAAGCTTGGAAATTGAACTCTCTCAACAAGTTTGATTACCCAAAGCTGATTATCGTAAAAGTGTACAAACGAAGCAATATTTACTACAATTTGCATGCTCGTGCAAGTGTAGAGAGAATTATGGTTATTACAGTTATAGAGTAGTACTTTTTTCTTAGTATAAATTTTATGAGTTTCAATTCCCGCTCATAGTGATTTGTTGTAGACAATTTTTACATAATTACAACAAACTTTTCACTTACACATCTTCAAAGAAGCAATATCGCGGTTTTAGTAAACAATGCAGGTATTAGAGTTTCAGGAATGTATAATAGAGGCCATAACAAACGCGAGCAAATATAATTGCCTCTGCTTTATCCCTTCCTAAATGCAAATTAGGATAAATCATGATTGACGGCTCGATAATGCAAGAAAAGGAGCTAAATAACTAGCTTTTCTGTTTTTCTCTCGCACCTTCATTTCACGCTTGACCAAAGCAGCAGCAGTTATTATCAGACGGAAGCCAATAATTCACCATATTTCCAATCATTACAAAGCATGCTTCAAAACTATATCAACGGCATTGTTTCACAAATTAACAAACACAAAAGATGCAAAATTAATTAATGCATTGTTATTACGGTCTCTAAAACTCGCTCGTCATAATATTATAATAGTTTTGCGTCATTTGCCGTTTTTTTTTTTTTTTCGTTCCTTCGTGCTGGAGCGATGCAAACGGTGAAAATAAAAAAAATGCAGTGCATATCCGCATATCATTCGATAAAGCAAGATAAAGCAAAATAGCCGACTCTTTTCTTTCCTCTCCACAGTCTCGACGATATAGTCGACGATAGGACAGGCCGATAAAGAAGAATCTTAACGAGGGGTTGCGGTGAAGTTAAACTATACGCTTATACGAGGGTTCTACGACACGGTGGCTGGGTGGTTTGCGGCACGAGGAAGCCGACCGGTTATTAGAACGAGGAGCACGGAGTTGCCGGGAAGGTGTCTAATAGCCCGCCAAGAGTACAATCGCCCTCGAAGGTTTCGGCGCGGGGGTACGTACTTTACATATATTTGCATCCCGCCGCCACAAATCCGACCGATCGCGAAGGGTCGGGGGGGAGGGGGGGCGGGGAGGCATCTCTATCTTGGCAAGCCACCCGAAAGGGCTTGCTGAGGTGTGAAATCTTTAATCTCTTCGGCTGCCTTCTCGTTCAACAAAACGTTATTCCAGGTTTTACAGCGAAGCTCAATGCAACGTTGTTTTAAAATTTTCTATTCTAGAAAAATATCAAGCACGCGTGCGCACGTATCGGTGTTTACGTGTATAAGAGGACAATCAAGATAGACCGCAATCGATATAGTACATCTATACGAAGTAGTATAAATGTTTTAATATCATCCACTAGCTTAAATGAATTTTTTAATCAAAAGATTTCTATTATTAAAGATAATTTTAAACCATCGAATCTTTATTTAAACACAATGTCGTTTTATATTTACTAATATACAAGAGTATCAAACGTGCTTAAACGCGTATATAAGGAGATGTCCGAGATAAATTGCGATCGATACTAAAATGGATTTTAGTAACATCTACAAAATTAATTTAGGAATACAAAAATTTTTATTGTATTGTACTATTTTATTATTTTTTTTATCAATGTAATTTTTACTTATATAGACAAAGGATTTTTCTTTAAAATGAATGTTTATCTGTTCATACGTTCATGAACGTTCGCTCGTCTTATTTAACGTGAGCTTTGCAATGTATCAATGGGATACTATCTGCAAGCTTGTTAAGAGATATAAATCAGTAAGCTTAGCTGAGGTATTTATGGAGATGCATTAGCTTTCCGCAAGAGTATAGAATGCCAGCATTTATTTGGTAATTTCCGGCAGTCCGATATTCATCTCTCGAGTGCTATTGCGCCAGAACGCGATAGAGCCGACCAATGATCTCTAGAAGTCAAGAATTGTGTCAGACCTTCGTCAAGCTAACCGATAATTAATAGCAGGATGGAAAAGATACTGTCATTAATTTAACAAACACAAGATAAGCCGGATGTCCGATATAATAAAAATAACAGACAACTATTAAACAAAATAATAGAAGAATTGTATATGTATAATAAATGGAAAGGTTTAAAAGTGGAACTGTTTCATATAAAAATTTTAACATATTAAATAAAATAATGATAAATTCGCTCTTTTTATTAGTAAACGTTATTTTATACAGCGATTATTCAATAATTCAATAATTAATNAATATTTTATTAAAAAGAAAACGATATGATTATTAACTAACCAAACAAAAACAAAAAGTTACTGACAAAAGTAATATAATCAAAATATACATTTATATCAATTTAGTTGCATAATTTCGTTAGCAAAAGTTGCATCTTTTGCAAAATAATCGAGAAAAGATAATGCACATTTTTGTGGAAAATTAGTTAATTAAAATGATAATAGGCCTTGCGGACATTTATTATGTTTCATGGTGTATCCCCCGAAAAGCCGCGAAACAAATAATCGAGGATTGAATATCGGTGTCTTGTAGTAGCAATCACGGCTTTCTCTAGAGGTACTATGGTGTCCGCTAAGACGACCGTAGTTGGCGAAGTTTGACAAGTTGGCGGTAACAGGGACGGTGGTACCAAGTGCCAAGAAAGTTCCGAGGAAGGATCAGTTGATGCATAGTCACGGGAAGAAGGATGCGCCCTGCCAGCAAAGGACGTGTTCCGCGGGACAATCGCGAGTTACGTATACATGGAAAACGCTGAATCCGCCTGTGCTTAGTCGAGTTTCGCAAGGACTAGTCAAGGATCCCGGACTTTCTGGATGGCGCGGGTTACAAATTCACGAGCAATCTCGAACGTACGATTTGCTCGCAAATATTTGTCGGCAGCGGTCCTTAAATCATTCCGAGATTCTCATTCCCCACTCAATTTTCCGCCTCTTAGGCGTTATGAAAACTGGGAATCGCGCGTAATAAGTTTAGTATTGCTTTTAAATTATGCATATGCAATATATGACAGTCAATTTTGATTTTAATACGTACGTACACACTAGTTAATGAGAAACTAATTAGTTAAAAATGATTTTCACATATTTATGTCATTATTAGATAATCGAAAATTGTATGTAACGTTGCGAATGTAAATGCGTCAAATTATCCCAGTAAGTAATTCAAAATTGTGCATTCCTATAATTATATAAAAACAGATAGTCATAATTATAGAATAAAAAAATTTAAAAATTATTTCAAAATTGATGGATTTGAGATCGCATCTTCGTCAATTAATATTCAATCTTTCACATTGATATCTTGCAATTATTCTAAAATTAAAAAGATTAAAATCAAATTTTGAAAATTTTATCAAATACAAATACAAATAAATAAATAAAAACGAAACTAGTAATGTGAAATAAAATATGCAACGAGTATTTTCATGCATCAAAATGCATAAAAAAATATTTAAATAATATTTGAATTATAAATAAGTGATCAAAATTTTAGCAATGAAATTTTATCACTTATTCGAGTTAAAACAAACAGACATATTACGAAAAGTTCGTACATTCAGAGCATCGCATTTCATTGCCGCTCATCACTGAGATTGCACGAATTATATCGGATGTGTCAGGTGTATGACATGTTAATCTATATTGAGTGTAAAATGGAAATTATTTATAATTTTTTGAACAGACCGTAATAAAGCGCGTGGTATGATATTCATTCACATCAGTGTATATGACATACGATGTTTTCGACGACGGATGTGAAAACATACTGCTCAACAAAACTTGCAATGATTGAAATGATTGAAATAAATAATTTGTCATCTGTTTAATACGACAATAAAATGTTTGGATTTAGCAAGGCAAATAAAAATTAATGTTACGTAATTTAATTTAATTTATATAATTTTTGCACGCAGCAAATTTATACGTTTGCTCTGATAAATATTATATATGTTTTTAATAAGAAAATTTCTCTCCTTTTCTCGTTCTGTACCTTTTTTCTTTTTTAATTTAATAATTTATAAAGTTTTTTCTATAAAGTAATTTATAAAGTTCTCTACATTGTGAATTTGTTTATTCTCTGTAATTTTATTTTGCGTTCTCTTCTCCTTCTTTCAATACATTAAGTACAATACATTATTATAATTATATTTTATAAAATATTAAATGAATTAATAAATTAAAATGTTAATTTTATCTGATCTAAAGAAAAATATTGTATTGATATATTTATTAATAAATAGAGTAAGAATTAATTGTTTGGATATTTTATAATAACATTTACACACAATATCTATAATATAATGTTATATTGCATACAACATTACATTAAATATATATTTTTTAGGCATTTATTTATAGTTATTTATAGTTATTATATCAATCATTGCAAGTTTTGTTATTTATTGCTTCCTATTGCATTGCGTTATGCAAACATCTCGTGTGTATATTATAATAAAATTATTCCCTACCTCATAATATGAATTATTCCTCTACTTACATTAATAAATTTTGTAACACTCATTCTTCAAATGTGAACATAATAGGATAAAGAGAGACATTTCTTTTAAAGAGAATTAAAAGATCTTGATCTTTACCAACGACTGCGAGAAATCCAGTGATGCTGGACATCGGGTCAGTATTAACCTGGCACATGTACCAACCGCTGTCGGTCTTGCGCGTGTCTTTTATGTGCAAAGACCACAAACGATGGCCACTATGTGTCACAGCGATCCGATGATTCTTCGTAATAACGTGACTTGCTATCGTCAGAATTGTCTGCGTATCGACTCGTAACCACGCTACCTGCAACACAAATCAGATAATGAGTCAATTAAATAATCCATCGAAATAAAATTTCACATTCAATATAGCGCGGTACACGTTATACCGATCCAGATGCCTTGTTTATATCGAGTTTTTCGCCAATGTATAACATAGAGAGAATTTCAATTTAATTATAATTTATTTTAAAAATGCAACGTAATGGAAGTTGTGTATTATATACTGTAGCTAAATTAATTCGTGTTGATAGACAAAGCAATAATAATTGCAAAAGATAAAACGAGAAAATATCGAAAAA
Organism: Tetramorium alpestre; assembly: GCA_021460005.1. NCBI lineage: Eukaryota > Metazoa > Arthropoda > Insecta > Hymenoptera > Formicidae > Tetramorium > Tetramorium alpestre. The sequence goes on along the minus strand of JAJVSH010000125.1, from coordinate 112,558 downwards.
AAATACAAAAGTAGGGATGTTATTTTACAATAATTGAGTTTCCATTTTAATTGGTTTGTATCAGTGATATATACAGCAACATTTTTTAATCGTTTTTGAACATTAAAAAATACTTTTATTCTCAAAATATAACTTCAACGTTTATGACACAGTTACTATTTCGAATTATGTTTTATTAATTCATAGTTGGAATAGTCACAGATATAATTAGAAAATGTTGCTTAATATTTTACGAAGTGATCTTTCTTCAATTGATAATTGAAATGATTATATATCTGGTAAGTATTTTGAGACATGTATTTCAGTATATGTATGAAATTAAATTTTCGAGATGTACATTCTACATCCAGCTTTCCCGCAGCTATCATATTCAGAGTGATAACAGACGCTGGGTAGGTACTTTGTACCACTTTAGCCTGTTGCAGGCTGCGTTAGCAGAGTATAGTTAATATTTTAGCATATCGTGTTGTAAAACAGATTTACATTACAACTTTCGTGTGGCGAGAAAAGAAAGCTAGAAAAAAATCTTCAATTCAATTAAACGCAATAATCAGTCAATATTTAAAAGGCACAAAATATATTTTTATTATAATTTTATATCGGGAAAAAGAGAGAGAGAAAGTCTTGTAAAGTCAATGATGAAATTTCACATACAAAATAAATATTAATTAAGGATTTTTATTTTTCCAAAAAGCAATTATGGATATACATAGTTCTTATATATTATAATATTTATTTTCAATTTTGATATGATAAAGAAATATGCTTTCTTCATTATAAATAATTAAAGTTTTACATATTTTTACCTCTAATTCCATCTTTACGTCTCTACAATATTATTTTATAAAAATATAATTCAAACATCATACCGAACTTCAACAATAATAAAAAATATTTGAGCATTTCAAGTAGAATTATATGTTTCCGAGTTTTTATTTCATAATTGAAATGATGTGTTACATTACTCGCCTAATATTCAAGAATATGTTAAAGTTACAAGTGTCAAGCCATAACGCTATTATGCGAAACCAAATCAATGGGAATAATAATGTGTGCGACCTAGTTACCGCTTTACCTGTCTTGTACCATTTTCTACAAAAGCACACACAATCCTTTTATCAGATCCAATATTCTCGAGGTACAGCAAATTCACTATGAAACACGTCTATCGCTTTGTATATCGCATCGCGAGTTAGCCAGGATGTCTCATTAAAAAAATAAATAGCATTCTTATTCTTCGTATTTATTCTTTGTAGAAAAAAAAAAAGAAAAACAATAATCTCTCTCTCTCTAGAATCATGTCGTACACGGTTTTACTTATGGATGTCCGTTGCAAGACTTCCGCTTTCCGTGCGCAACATCCCTTCTTCCCTGTCCCCGACCATCGCTTCAACCATCGTCTTTCCCGTCCTCATTGCGGAAGCTGTCAACGCGTCTCATCGCCCAAGTGCTACCGACAATGTACTCGAAGCTTACCAACTACGCTCGTAACATAAAGAAAGCAGAGATGGAGAATGAAAAAGAGAGAGCGAGAGAGAGAGAGGAGAAGAGAAGGACAGCAAGAAAGAAAAAGAGAGAGATATAGCAAAAGAGAGTTAGAAAGAAAAAAATACGAAAAAGAGAACTCATTACTCCAAAGTCGTAATACACTCGACGTCGTTTTAGAGCACGCAACATACGTCTCCATGCTCTTCTGCATCTACCCGGCCCGTAGGCGATGTGTGTCGCGTACAACGCGTATCCGCCACGTGTCCCGCGCCGGACAGGCGTAGGTGCTCTAGTCACGAGGAATAACGAACGAGTAAAAGGAGGAACGTTTCCCGGAGAGGGACTCGAGGAAGGGCGAGGACGAGAGCGGAAAAGCGGTGGTTACGTTCGTCGAGAAAGAGACCCGGAAAAGAAGGTGCCGGGATATACCGGAGCGAGCAGTGAAGAAAGCGGCGGTGAGGCGCAGACGATAAAGGGGGAGAGAGAGCAGAACGGTTGTAAATTGTGTGCTCAAGATGGGGAGACGAGGGGTGCAAAGGCTCTCGGGGTTGATAGGAGAGACGTGTGCCGCACAGACGCGCGAGTGTCTATATGTACATGCACTCCGTTTTCTTTTTCCTTCTCTCTCTCTCTTTCTCTCTCTCTCTCTATCTCTATCTCTGTTAGAGAGAGAGAGTATCCGGTGGTATCGGTGCATATACGCCTATTACGTACGCATGACGAGCTCTATGAGGGCGCGTAATGGAAGCGCATCGTCCTCCTTCACCCCGTCCGTGAGCCGCCGTCGGCTGCAATTACTCAAGCTCGTGTATGACCGAAATGCAGCCGCCGCGAACACGCCGTAGCGCGGGCCTCGCGGAACGGCAGGTCTCGCTTTTACAAACGATCCGTTCCGCGGTAACGATATAATTGCGCCTGTCGCAGCGTAATCTCACAGTGCCGCGCCGCGCGTCGTCTCGGTGGCGTTCACGAGCGCGTCTGAATAAACGCGTCCGAAACGGAGGAATTCTCTCGCTCCTCCTATTCTCCTTTCCCTCGCATCCACCCCACACTCGCCACAGCCACCAGCGGCGGAACACTTCCNTATCCGCGACTTTTTTTTTTTCTTTTCGTTTCGGCCACTGTTGTGTTTCCTGCCTCGGACGTGCCATGACCAACCGGTTTGCCAGTTGAAAGCGGCGAGAGGAAATCAGAACTCGGCGGCAACTCTTTATTTTCGTTTACGTCAGTCGGTTGCACGAGACGATACCCGTGTATATATATACCCACCCCTTTTTTTCACTCGGACTCTTTCCTTCTTAGCGCCCTCGCCCTTTCGCTCCCCTTGTCAACCGCCCCGTCGCACCCCGTTCCTCCCGCGCCCCATCTCTTTTAGTTGCGGCAAGTACGAAAGGTATATTCGCGGGTAGTTCTTTAATTTCGCGAAATATCTTCCCGAGAGGCACGGCCGCTTTCGCGACTCGGACTCGCGGTGAAAAATGACTCGGGCAAGTTCGCCTCGAGGGTGTACCGTGTCGTGGCCCTCGGACGATCGCTCATCCTTTCTCCTTCGATTTCTCTTCCGTTCGCGTGCGCTCGTGCAATCGTCGCCGGATGTAAGCGACGGCGGAGAACCCTGCGCGATGAATACGTTCGAGCGACGATAATGCCGGGAGGCGAGATCTCGATATATACTCCGATATTTTTACGGCAAATAATTATTTATACGATATTCTTAAGACGCAAAAGCATCCCGTATCGGGTTAACAAGATTTAGCGCTACTCTTAATTATTGTCAAGTACCGCTTCCAGTGACGGCGCTAGTTGACGTAATTCTATTTATTTGACTAATTGGATGATACAGAATCATGTCCGCGTTACCGCGAGTGCTTTTAAATAATTAAATTTTACACATGCATATATACACTATTGCGTTAATACACCCATACAGAATAAAGTTACAAATCTCAAGAAGTATCTCAAAAATATTTCGTATATTTTATGCAGACATTAGTTAAAATTACGTTGTAACAAATACGCGAGTTAATTTTGCTTACTGACATTATTTTTTGCGATTAAAGTTTGTAAAACGTTTAGAAAGGGCTAAAAATATGGATGGAAAGTGGCGACACAAATGGGGTGGCACATGTAGTGCTTAACGTTACACACATACGAGACACACATAATGAGAAATTAAAACTACATTACGAGTTATATGCGGCGTCTCTTATATATGATACTTCGCTTGAATATCGTTTGCGCCTGGTCTTTAGACGCGCGCAGTGTCGCTCACGATATGAATAAAAAAAATAGTGTTTTTTTTTCTCTCGCCGACGCGACGCGACGTACATCGTACCTACACAGCGGCGCGTAATTACTCGTGCGCTCACGACGGATGGCTTACGAAGAAAAACAAAAAGACAGTGATTCGTATTTACCCGTCTGTGCAGGCCGAAGGTGCTCAAATATTTTAACAAGATACGAGCGCGGCCAAGCGATTTTCCGATATAATAACTTATCCTGGAGAGGGAACTGTATTCGACGCGTTGCTTCGACTACGACCTCGGAGGAGTATCGCGTGAAATTTTCGCTGTAGCAGTGTAGCTTAATAGCCGAGCGCCGTGCTTTCATCTAACTTAATGGCATTAATCGATTAAAGATAATGGAATATCCATCTTCGTCTGATACGTCGATCCAAATAAAATTTGTTACAATTAAGCAAGAAATAAAGATCTTGTTATGCGTCATTTGCATCTTCGAAATATTTTGTCGACCGATAGCAATGTCAGTGGAAAATAATTTGGCAAATGAATTTATAAATTCTACAATCAACGTATTCAAATAAAATTTTTATATTTTAATATGAATTGCGGATGTTGTTCACGCGCTGCCAGAAACGCATTTCAATCATTTACGGGTAATATAATTAAGGCATTTCGTTTTTTCGATGTGAAACATACAACAAACGAGATAAAAAAAATTTAGTTTGCTTCCTTTTCGAGGCAAGTGATATACTATCGTGTATGTACGTAACGCGAGAGGGAAATTTACTGTTTGTGATATCACGACAATGTATGTCGTGTTGCTAATTCGCAAAACAAAGCGTCATTAAACGAAAATCGGCCAGCTTGTGCGAGGGCGCGCGTGCTCGCGTTTATTAAAGGCAAATATATTAAACGTATCCCAGCAACAAAACATCGTTATTCAAGTTATTCAAGTTTTCTAGCAGCATGCTGGAAAACGTTGAATATTCTGGTGTGTAAATATTGGAAAATTCTAAGCGTGGCAGCGGTTACTGCTGAACGGCCATGATATGGTAATAATCACGCTGGCATAGCGTTCGCGGTTGAAACGTCTAACGCACGTCATTCACTCTTCGATCGTAATATACGAAAATTTAAAAAAATGACATATGTGGTAAAAAAAATGTGCACGTTAAAGCGCACATAATCTGTAGCAACAATATCAACTTTTTACTTTTTGTTTGTTATTGTATTTTTTAATAAAAGTATTCGCTGTTGCTTTACATTTAAGAATAAATTCAAACGCACACGTATATGCATTTTAATTTTTTCAATAACGCATACTATATTAGATAAATTCAATAGTGGTGTTTGCGCACATTTAATTTTAATTCTAATTTTTAGTTTCTAAGTTCTAGTTGTATAATAAATTTTACAATTGTTTCCTTGCATATTTTTTTAGACTTTAATACATAAAACCCTTATTTTATTCATGTTTATTCATGTTATATTATTTTCAATATGTTTTGTTACACTGAATAAGCATTGTCTGTTAAAAAGGGTTGCGTTAATATTTCCAAGCTAATAATTACCGTATTACGTGAAAGGCAAATTCGATTAGCGTTTAATTTTGTTTCGGTATAATTGTTATAATTAAAAATTTATTTTTCCAAATGTTTCACATGAATATTGGTATTTAATTGCATTAAAAATTATAGAACGTGTGTGTAAATTGTTCTAGAATAATATTTTAATATTTAAATTGAAAAAAAATGACTAACTAAAAACATTCATAGTAGAGAATTACAATTGTTTTCAAAGCGCCTGAAGTTACAAGTTACATTACAGCCCAGAACTTATAAGCAACTAGAAAATAAATTTTGGTAAATAAAGTTTTTACGGTATAAATTATTAAAATTACGGTATATATTAGAAAAAAATTTATTTCTTATTTAATTTTAGTAATTAAGTAAATGACAGATATGCCAATATCCTGTCTGGCTGGATCTTTTGGAGCTAATAATATTTTCCGTGTAAATTTAAATACATATACATATACTTTCTTCGTTAGCACAGCTACATATTCTATTAGTAACGAAATGCAATCTAGAAAACAGTAGCTAGAATAGTACTATAATTAAATTGACAATTAATTTAAACAATCCTGATATTAAACATATATCAGGATATACATATATGTATCTTTAGAATCCTCTTCTCCTCCACCGAAAAGATATTATTGGATACAAATGCTCCAGGTCAACCGGATATTGATGTATCTCCTATTTATTTGACTGCCTAAAATTAAATAAAACAATAATACCTTTTTATTACGTTATATCATTAAAATTGTTTTATTTGTCATATTTTATTATCTAACTACTTATAATTTCTAGTATAATAACTTGATTATTTATCATAACGGTCACAACTTAATCTAATTATAATTTTATGCAAATTTGGAATATTAATTTTATTATTAATTTCAATTACTTAAAGCTGGAGACTGTAAAATAATGACACAGACAATCTGCTAATAAGTTTTTGCCGTAGGAAAGTTTCGTTCTGTTAAATAATATGTATGGCTTGATAATATTATGTTACTTTAATTAAAATGTCATTTATTAAATTGCTCTTGTTTCAGAAACGATGTTTACAGTACACACGTAGTAAACCCATCCAGATGTAACGATTTTAAATGTAACTCGCCACCGACAAGTCATAGTGCTATACCTTTGTAGAATATATTTTGCACATGATTGTTAAACAGACCTGTTGCCGTAGAGTTCGAACAACAGGAAAGCTATCTAATCCGGATCGGATTACAAGTTAGTACTATCATATTATCAGAGAGCATAAAGATAAGCATCTGTTCGCCTCACCAAAGTTTGCCGTGGACATAGGACGAAATAGTCGGTGAAAATTCGATGCAAGTTGTACAGACGGATAATTAGTCCCCAGTGGTACAATCGGCATAATTATTGTTCGCTGCGGCTTACCCCCGCACACTTTCCTCTGGGAGTGCTCCACTCCCTTTCTCTCTTTCTCTGCCTCTCTATCTCTCTACCCCTATCGTACTCTCTTTGGTTCGACGTTTTACAACCACCATCAAACGCATCAGCCACTGACAAAACATACGATCGCATTAATGAGCCCAACAAGAGCCGATTGAACCGGTTTTGCCTAAACAAGGAATGTCCTGTTAATTGTAATCGCTCGTCAACCACGGACGCGCTAATTACAAAGGCAATCATCGTAACGAATGTCAAATACAGATAACGCTATCCCCGGTCGTTTGTGTTCCCCGTGGACGGACAGATACGTAATTCCTAAAGCCCGCGTTCTACGACTTATTTGTCTAGCGCATTACCATTAACCTAGTTATGCGCAAAGAAGTGCCTCCCACTTACGTGTAAGCTGTAATGTGCACCTCCCCTGTCAACGGCCGTTGCTGATTACCAAAACAATCGTTGTAATAAATGGCACATACCTATATCCGAGTGCCTTCATAGAATTAAGCAGGACACAAAATCGGTGGTTGCGTTTTTTTTTTTTTTTAATAAAAACGCGTGTTTCAATCTTTTGTAGTTGTATTAAATATCATACGTATAAAATAACAAAGTCTCTAGGAATATAATATTTAAAAATATGAACAAACTACAATTTTATTTTACACGTTTTGACAAAATTTATTTATATTTGTAAAAAAAGCTGAATTTGTTTGACAATTTTTATATTGTATATAAAAATAGTAAAAAATATAGATACATATTAGTAAATATCAGTGTATTCAATCAAATAAAATATATTAAGGATTTATTATACTTAAGTGGATTTTATGTATGCTCTATTTTATAAATGCTGATTAGTTTAACTTATCGCGATCTATTAAAAACACTTGATACTTTGAGCCAAGTATCTCATATAAGTTAAGTACTTAAGTTACCTTCCTATAACTCGAAGGCCTCCGCTTGTTTACAACAAATTTGTAGTTTTGTACTAAATTCTAAACTACTTCATTATTCAAAACAAACAATCCTTTCATCGAAGATTGCATTACTTTGCGCTAAAGCGATCGAAACTTATCAGCTTCGAAAATAAACGTACTTCCGATATTGTTGGCCGTTAAGTTAAGTAGGTCAGTAATAGCCTACGGCGTATTCTTGTTACTTCCGAAGTTGATAAGTTATAAGTTATCGTAAAGCGACGTTGACAGCACATTTTATACTCGTCTATCCGATTGTGTTTTTTTCAGAAAGAAAAAGACACATGGCACATAATTAAAGAATAGCTGTTACTATCAAAACGGAAACAATTAAGAATGTCATTATATCGCAGTTACTGTTGGACATGCTATATCTAAAGCTGTCAGTTTTCTGTTCTTTAGCTCTCCCGTATTAAAAAACAACGACCTGCTCGTATTTATCGATTAAAAGCTGACTGGTCAGCCACGAACGACAAAAAAACACACAATCTGCACATAAAGAAACTGTGCACACATGTTATCCGTGTCGCACGGATTGCGAGGTTTTCCTTTCACTAGAAAAATACGAGTGGCTGTTATAGTTTCGATCGACGATGTAAAATTGCGAGAAACGCTAGTGTGCACGGTGCAAATCATANAGTCGTTCCCCAAATAAAAAAAAAAATTTTTCCAAACAGTGTTTCTCGAAGGCTCTCGAAAGAGGGACGTAATTTTAAAGTGAAAGTAGCGTTGAATATATTTCATAGAATACTGTAAATGCTGCGTATGCAACCTTGCGAAAGCATTTTAACCAAACCGATCTAATATTTGGCGTGTCATCCGTTGACTCGATTTTCTATCACCATTATGTGACACGGGGCGAGACGAAGATTTTCTGCGGAGATTGCTGAAAAAGAATGCGATAGAGGGAAAGTCCTTCTTCTCGCTGATAAATCAAAAAGAGGATTGGCCGAAATGAAACCGGACCAATTTCCTCGTGTTCGGTTGTCTCGCCAGCAGGTGTATCGAGCTAATACACGCTCGCTGCTTATGCGTCCTTTACACGAACTCACGGCGCCGCAACACGCTCGCGGACTGGCGTCGAGGTATCTGTCAAGCAGCCCTCGGCAGAAAGCGTCCTAGAACGCGTTCTTCTCCGCCTTCGCCATCCCCTTTCGCGTCATTTTTCATATCCCGGCCCCCCTAAGAATATCCGACGACGGGTGACGTCCTCCAACTCCCGACGTCGACAATGTGCTGCGTTGATTGAATCGTCGAACGTCAAGCGTTCTTCGCTCTCCGACCTCTCTCTGTCTCTCTTTCCCTCTCTTCCTTCCGCCCTGTCGTCCCTCTTCCTTAGCCGCTCTATAACTCTCCTCTCTTTTTCTCTCTTTCTTTCTCCATTTCACTCTCTCTCTCTCTATCTCTCTCTTGTTCCAGTCCATTGCCTTATTCCTAACCGAGATTCAACCCTCGCGGCACGATCTTTAGTGAGATCACGCTTAGTAATTCACGCGGCGCAACCGCTCGTGTAACGTCAATTGCTTTGATACGCCGAAGACGGCGCGGTCAATCCGGATATTTGCCGCATACCAATGTTGCCGACCCCATCGTCGTAAAACGCTTTCCAATTTCGGCTTCGACGTTGACGCAGTGGAGTACATCGCAGTTTTGGTCTGGGTTAGACACGACGTTGCTTATCTTGCGGCACGGCATCGATGCATATCTGTGTGTGTGTGTGTGTGTGTGTGTGTGTGTGTGTGTGTGTGTGTGTGTGTGTGTGTGTGTGTGTGTGTGTGTGTGTGTGTGTGTGTGTGTGGGTGTGTGTGTGTGTGTGTGTGTGTGTGTGTGTGTATATACGCGAGTTAATAAAATTAAATGTGTAAAAACAATATGAATAAATGAAAGTGAAGTATATTTACATATAATATAATTCTATTATTGGAAAACATATTTTTATTACCGGGAATATTTTTTTCCTTTGTAAAGATAGAACTTGATTTGTTGAAATACTTTTTATTATATTTTTTATTTTATATCTATAAGATGGTATTATAACAATATCAGACGAGATAAATTCTTGATTTATAAATCCCTTTACTGTTTCGTACATTTTGCAAGGTAACAAAATGGATTCTCTTGTAAAACGACAGTTATTTCGAGGATCGTGTGAGGAATTCCAAGAAATTCGTGCACATATCTTTCCCGTGGTGTCCACATTAATTTTCTCTTTTGACCAGAAAAGGGAAGCTGCATGACGTACTACCGAAGAAATGGTCATTGAGTTTGTATTCCTTTGCCGTCGCTCATGCGCTCCGTCTTTGTCAGAAGAAAGCATTAATGTTCAAGTTCGGGCATTCTCCTGGACCTGGGCTCTATAGCGAAAACGTTAAGCGTTTAATTTGTAATCGTGTGCGCTGCGCGCGCGGGAGGTTGCATCGTGTAGCGGAAAGTCGGATAGACATAAAAATATATCCGCTCTTATTCCGTTTTGCTTTGAACGTAAACTCGCCGCGCAAGCACTGCAGTCGAGCGGTTTAGCACAAGAGAAATTCAAAGGAAATACTTAAAAGCGGTGAAAACTGACGCTAATGGAATTTCGTTGTAACTGACACTTTTTTTGCGCCTTTGTAGTGCGGCGACTGTACTCAGAATTATGAACCAGATCGGGTTTTGCGGTCGAAATAAAAACTCCGCGAGTAATATTCCAGTTAAGTGAGACAGCGCAGGCGAGACATTTTTTTTTTCAATAATACAATATTCGCAGTACAATGCAATATATTAACTATATCTCTGTAAATTAAATTTATCAAATATATGATAAGTACTCGTATATTATTTTATTTTTTAAATATTTTAAAATATAACAGGGGGACTAATGTAGTATGTGATTCGCGAGGTTATCTTAAAATAAAACTCATAAAGATTGTAATGCCATATGAGAATAGTATTATTCTGTGACTAAATTAAAAAAAAAAGTATTCAATTAATAAATGTATTATTAAAATACTTCACTTAATATAATTCAATAAATTTAAATTAATAAAATCATAAAATTAAAAGATTTTTATTTAGTTGCTAAGAGTAATTATATTTTTGTAAATAGCGGAAATTAGAAATAAAAATATTTAAGTAATTAAAATTAATAAATATTTATAAATTATGAATAAAACGCCATGTGAATTTCACTTTATAGGAATCAAGAAAGCTAATGATACGCATATGTAAATCAGTATGTTTTCTTTCATACAAATGCCGTACACGACATTCCTTTGGCGCTTTTCTAGTTTAATGAGCAAAAAAAAAAANTTTTTTTTTCAATAATACAATATTCGCAGTACAATGCAATATATTAACTATATCTCTGTAAATTAAATTTATCAAATATATGATAAGTACTCGTATATTATTTTATTTTTTAAATATTTTAAAATATAACAGGGGGACTAATGTAGTATGTGATTCGCGAGGTTATCTTAAAATAAAACTCATAAAGATTGTAATGCCATATGAGAATAGTATTATTCTGTGACTAAATTAAAAAAAAAAGTATTCAATTAATAAATGTATTATTAAAATACTTCACTTAATATAATTCAATAAATTTAAATTAATAAAATCATAAAATTAAAAGATTTTTATTTAGTTGCTAAGAGTAATTATATTTTTGTAAATAGCGGAAATTAGAAATAAAAATATTTAAGTAATTAAAATTAATAAATATTTATAAATTATGAATAAAACGCCATGTGAATTTCACTTTATAGGAATCAAGAAAGCTAATGATACGCATATGTAAATCAGTATGTTTTCTTTCATACAAATGCCGTACACGACATTCCTTTGGCGCTTTTCTAGTTTAATGAGCAAAAAAAAAAACCCGGCACCGCTGCTGGTGGACCATTTGGTTCTCTCTTAATTTGTCTCTTGTGTAGACGAGTTGGAACACTACGCTGACGCGCGAAATTTCACAAGGAGACGGCAATTACTGCTAGCGTGGTTAATAGCTAGTGCATTCGCCGTTGACTTATTTCATATTCATTAAAACGAGGTTTAATTTCATTGAATGTAATCAAGTTTTTCTAGATAAGAACAGTATGTTACGTTTTATTTCGGCGAGCAACAAAATTTAAACAGATGGTTCTTAATTGAATAGAAATGTTTACATTCCATCATTATTTATGTTTTTCCTTCGCTCATTGCTACAAATATTCATTGCAATCGTGCATAAATCAATATCATTAACCGTATATTTTCAAGTATAATTCGATAATCTAATTCTAATTTTATTTATTTAACCTTTGCAAAATAGTGGAAAATTTTTTTTTAATATTTTAAATATTATAAGAAATTAAAAAGAAGAAAGGAAAAGAGAGAAGAATTGCAAAAAGTAATATGAAAACATATTACATTTCTAAAATTTCTTTGAACATAAATTTAGTCTAAACTAGTGTTGATGATAGAGATGACATAACAAAAATTTTTGCAACACGTGATTTATATTTGTATGACTCTGAGTATGACTAATAATGCAAAACTGAGTCAGCACATACAACTGAATTCTCTCATTTCTAGAACTGATTTTAAGATTCTTTAATCTTTGTATTTTAAACGCGATGTCAAAGTGCATTAAAGTGAGTGCATTAAACTGTGCACTTGACAAGGAATATTGATTATTCATTCACACAATTATCTTTATCACATTTGCATTTTGAGATCTGTATCCTGTCGTAATTTTCAAGACAGTGATGCTCAATAATTCATTAGAACACGGATGCTCTGAATTATTGAGCATCACTGTGCTCATTAATTCATCTGTATAGGTTCCTGGATAATTATCGAAATTCTGTTTAATGTTTCAATTACATTCTTCGTGTTTCGTGTTCTCCTCCTAGCGAACTTTCGTTTCTTCCGTTCGCCCCCTTCTCCGTGGGATCTCCCAATGAGCGTGTGACAAGTCGCGACAATGACATTTTACTTTACTCGCCGGCTCGTTGTCTTGCCATTTCACCCACAAAATGTCACCCGCGACTCCGACGCGCTGTGCAACGAGAAGCTTACGAAAATGTCATACCTTCGTCTCAAAGTCCCTACCGCGCCATCCCAGCCAATGTCGTTTCGCATTTTTCGAGCTCACTACGCTTCAGCCTGGGTTTATTTTCAGGCGCGGTTGCATACGTTTCGCGGAGGTATGCCGCTGGCATGATGCACCTTGCATCCGAGAGGAGACAGAAAATAAACGGTAGAAGAGTTTCAGATATTTGCCTTCGTTGGATAAGGCAACCGATAGATCGGGCATTAACGTGTGGATTATCGTGATGAGATAAATAAAAAAAATTTTCATCAAGCTTTTATAAACGTTATATTTGATGAAAAAAATATCAATATGTTATAATGCAGCGAAAAGAATAAATTAAATCTACACACGTGCACAATAAAACGTTATAAAATATAAGATTTACTATAATATTATTCTCCTATATTTCCCCTCCCCTTTCTCTCTCACAATCTCCCTTTCTTTCAAACTGCGCTTGAAGAGATCTGTCCCAGGGCGCTCAATAAGTGACACTTTCTTTCTCTCCTTTCATAGTTATCTCGATCGTAATTAGAATCATTTGAAAGATTCTTATTTTTTGACATTAAAATTTTTCAATTTTAATATAAAACTAATTGTGATAAAATAAGTAGATAGTGTCAATTTGCATAACAAATTTTCTAAGAGTATCTCTAGTATCTCTAATATAAAATATGATATTTGTAAAAAATATATACCTATTTCCCCAAATATGAAGCAAAATTTAATATTAAAACGCAAATTTAAATAATAAGCTGGTCATATAGTAATAGAGCTTGAATTTCCCTGTCGAAAGGAATTTATAATGATAACTGACAAAGTACTTTGGCAAATGCTTTAACAGATAGTGCAACTCAACATTATTTCGCGTTTTATCGATTTTCCTAGCGTATCTACGGTTCTCAGAGTGATGATAAATTAATGTGAGTTGCAATTCCAAACGGTACCGTTAATCCTCCTTATGACGAAGTCGGAGAATGCATTCATTTGGGAATGTCAGAAAAATTGCGAAGTTCCTTAATGCGGAAGCTCGGCGCGGTGACCTGCGGATGATGTTACAATTTGCTCAAGGCGATGCCGTTTATTTCGCCGACCGATAACCATATTTTATACGTATATGCGACGCGGTATAGTTAATAGCGGAATCATTAATCAAGCGATTATGACGTATAGAATGAACCAATCTGACAGAATAATTTATTCTCTCTCTACTGAGTTTTCCTACTTATACACAGGCAAATTTTAAATAGTGAGCTAATGAACCTCCGTCTTCCTGAATATGTTCTAAATGCCTGTTTCTTTTCGGAGAATTCATTACGTTATACATTAAACTGAAAAATTTATGCTTCTGTTTCATTTACACTTATTTCGACTATAATTTTATTCACGGCCAGCTAACGTTGTTCTGAATCTTATTCGACTCTTAATTTTTCATTACGTGCGTGTAATAGCATAAGGTGTGGAGTTTGCGAACTATGTCTATATTTCTTTGTTACCTTTTCATCACATCATAAAGTAATAATGACCAAGCAATCATTCTTTATCTTACCCACCATCCATTGCCCAATATTATTCTTCATAGACATTTATCTTGCGCGGATTCTTGATCGCTCATTACTCCTGCTGCGTAGCTCGACCGGAGAAACATTGCACGCACGCACCCTGTCTAAAGATTTATTCCTCACGCGAATCCTCCCCAATCTTTTTAGTCTCGGCAAAATAATTTCCGGTTGAAGTTGTAATAATGTTAACTGTCTCCACAGCTAATTCGTCTCGAGATACCAGTAGATGTCAGTGTGTAGAATTTATGACACAGAATGACTTGCCGATAACAAACCATATGCGCAAGACTTATTATAGTTGTTAATTATACTATGGTTGTTATTTGTTTATTTCGTTATAATGCAATATATACGTTTTATCATATACAATGTGCTCAAGATATATATATATATATTTTTTCTTATTACGTTATTTATCTTATTCTATTTCAGTTCTGAATGAGGCCGAATATTATATCTAAGAAAATTTCCGTGATGTGGAGTAAATTATTACTTCTGCTCTCAAATACATATTTTTGGACTACCCTTGTGTAGCATCATAATATCTTCCTAATGAATATTTCAAGCGAGCACGTTTATCATGATACGTCATTGTTTAGATTAAATTGATAGCCTCGGTAACTAGGCAATTTTATTCGCAGTTATTAATCAATAACATATCGCTCGAATACTAATTTCACATTTTATTTATTTTTAATAGATACTTTTATACAAGAGAATCAATTAAAATACAAGCAGCTTGTTAGAACAAATAATAAAATTTTATTTTAATGCACAAAAGCTGTCATTTATATTATGACATATTTCGTGCCTTTCTTGCTGCTATTTTCAAACACTCCAAAAGAAAATAACTTAGCACTTACTGATCACTTTTAGAATTTATAACGTCATCGTGCAAATAGTGTAGAAATAAACCTATTGTGCTCAGAAGGGCTACGTGTAATCTTACGATAAGAAGAGAAATATATATACATATATGTATATATAATTTCTTTAGAACCATTACAATGCGCTTTCACACGAAAATCTAGAATTATCGATCCCCGAGAAAGAGAGATGTCGATTATATTGTTTTTAAACCTACGTCAAATAGGATGAATTGTTTTTTTACTACTTTCACTAATAATAATTCTTCATAAATCGAATTCGAGCGTGATTATTATTAATAATAATAATATTTCCGCTCGACGATTATAAGTTACGAAAAAAAGATCGCGATATTTTTTCCTGTCTCTATTAAACCAACGTTGGAAAGGACCGAGGTTTTTTTTTACGATCTTTAAAAAAACTCTCACCGGTCGTGCAATAAAATGGCAGAAAAGCTGCATCCACCGCGAATGAATATAACGCTATTGATAGTAGACCACACTCAATCGATTCTGCCGTCCATCCACGCGATCCGAAACTAAACAACTGTGAAGTAATTTCGCCGAGCCGAATCGTTTGACGTGATAAAGTTCAATTAACTCCGCGCGATGGCTGCATGCATGTGGTTTTACGACAGCGTAGCTGCTTCAAATCGGAGCGTATTCGAGGACAGGAGTGGAGATTCGCCAGCCACGAGAGAGAGAGAGAGAGAAAAAGAGAGGCTGGGAAAAACAGTAAGCGGGGGGATGAAAGGTCGGAAATGGGGTAAGCTTCCTTCCGTAGCCAGCTGTTTTCGTACAAGCAGCGACTGCTTTGCACATGTGCAGGCGCGTGTGCAGAAATTCCGTGTATATAGATATGCGTTCGAGGAAACGTTACCCCACTTTCCTTGACTACTTCCGCGCTTCATCTTCACCCTTCGATTCTCACGGTTCTCCGCTCCTAGATTACAAGCTGCAGTTGCCGTTGCTGCTGTTGCAGCGACTGCTGCATCGTAATGCACGTGAGAGAGAGCCCAGCGATACCGAATGAAATTGAAGCGCGCATCCTATCACATGCACTCGTGGGAGATGGCAGTGAGATGAGTAGGGAGGGAAGTATGAGAAAAAGGGCGAATTGATAACGCGAGTTTCTTCAAATATTTCACATCGATATCGTTCCATCGTAATAAGTACGATTGCACTAAATGCGACCAATCTTGTTGAGCGTGCTCAACGATGCATGAGTCCATTAGTAGAGGTTTGCTGTGTCCGCTTCGTTTGACTGAAATATCAGAAATCTTTTACGATGTAACCCGAAACTTTCAGGAGATACCGAAAAAGTTACTAAGATCTAGAAACCAATCCTGGAGACCTGGAAACCTATTTCGTGAAGTATATTTTTGTTTGATATTAATATATTAGTTTCTTCAGAAATTTTTTTATANATATCTGCATACCGTCTCTTCAATTTTTTGCAATCAAAAATTGATTGTATCTATTTCAGGAATTCAAGAATTTCTTATTTATTTATGATAATTATTTTGTTATTCTCGATATATCATCTACGTCAAAATTTGTAACAGCACGAAGCAATAAAAAATTGTTTTCAAAATAGAAAGGCCTACAAACACAAACAGACGCTGCAAGGAGGTAGCAGGATGACGAATTCTCATGAAATCGATAACGATTCCCAAGAATAGAAAACCAAATTAGAATGCCCGACCAATATTAAATTGATGTAAAAAATATAAGACAAAAAGAATTTAAAAAGCATTTGTGATATCTGAAATATAAAAAAAATAATTTAATATTTATTCATTTTTATTTTTTTATCATTTAATAATTGATATAATTATTTTTCTTTTTCGAGAAATGTTGAATAGCTCAAGAGTGTGCAGACGTTGTTATTATATAAGATGTAATTGCGTGTAGATAAGAGGATCAGCCTGTTTTCAACACAGGAAACAAAACCTGTAGCTATATCGTGCAATACTTGAAACAGTTATTTCAGATGACCGATCGTATAAAAGTACGATCTCTCTCAAGCAGCTATACACGAGATTTGAACTTTACAAGTGCCATCATCTGTTGGTGAGAGCCAAGAAGAAAGTGCCGCCGTCTTTTTCGATTTCGTGCACGACTATTGCAGAGATAAGTGAGACTTTCAAAATGCATTCTACAGAATATTAGCCATATACGTTTCCCTCACATAATCTATGATAAAAATCTGCGACACTTTTTCCAACGAATTCGAGAAA
The DNA here is from genome assembly GCA_021460005.1 of Tetramorium alpestre. NCBI lineage: Eukaryota > Metazoa > Arthropoda > Insecta > Hymenoptera > Formicidae > Tetramorium > Tetramorium alpestre. Next base: position 95,142 of record JAJVSH010000125.1, on the reverse strand, counting down.
AATAGTGGAACCTATTTCGTTGATGCCAGCTTTTTTAATCTAAATTTTACGAAATACGTAAGCATAAAACTAGATTAGAAATAATATTCGTCTTTCATATTATATGTGTATATAAAGATTAATATGCAATTGAGCTAATAAATAAATCCACCGTTGTCAAAAGGTCCGACGAATGGGTTTAATATATCCGCAAGAAAATATTCGCGCTCGTCTTTTTTTTTTGTTGCCAGAACTTATTGCAAATAAATGTAAAAAAGAAACGTAAATTCTTTATCGCGATATTTAGCGTCCGACCTATATACCGCCTATATTATGCTAACAAACCTTATGTATTTCAGTATGCCAGTTCGATTAAGCGCATATTACAGGCGCGTCGTACTTTATTGCACTTTTATGTAGCGTATTCTTATACATAGCGAGTATTCCGAGCGCCACGCGTGATAGTAGCGCACCCGACGATGCACCTGAATCGAAGGGCAAATTCGAATTTGCATCTCAGACCGGTATCCGTAAACGGAAGGAAACGCGTTTCCGATCTCGCTCACTTATAATCCACTCCAAATATAATGGTTTCCTCGATCGATGGCGCAACACATAGCGTGTGCATGTAACGCAAAGAGCATCTCTCTCTCCGCGAGCCCCACGCGAATTTCGCGTATTTGGCTGAAACAATTACCGCTCTCTCGCGATATTAATACCGGTGGCCCGCCTTCGTGTAGCAGAGGAGTATTAAACCGAGGGAATGCGGGATCGTTGGGCGGTGCGGTAAGCTTGAGAAGCAAGGGAAGATAGCAGGTAAGAGAGGGGTGATTAAACCGTAACTGGAATTCAGTATTGGTCATTCTCGTGCTTTCCGCTCGCGCAGGATTAAGTCGTCATCGGACAATCACGCACTTAGCTATCCGGCATGCAGGATTCCACAAGCGAGTTTACTGTAAATTCCCTCTCACTCGGTGCCCCCGAAAACCTATCGCGAGAAAAGCGACCACGACCGCATTGAGTCATCGAAAGATAGCGCCAAGTGTGAGGGTGAAAGTTCGTGTCTCGACACATGTATCGCAAGAAACAGAGTTGGCGAGAGGAGAAAAAGGAGAAAAAGCGGCGACCCTGACCATTGACGCGCCGTTACTCTCTCGAAAGGAAATCTCAGCTGGACCACTCCTAGCGTATCCTCTCTCCCCTCGGGATTCAGGAATTATCGTCGACGAAATCGTAACTCCTCTAACATCGGCTTCTTCCTAGGATATCCGGCCGACTGTTGTTGCCCTGTTCAATACAACCGCCAGTATCGCGAATAATTAATACTGCGGTTTGTTTGCACGAACAATCACAGAAGCGAGCATGAACGCGGCTTCTCTCTCCCTCTCTCTCTCTCGCGTGCTGCGTCAGCGTCGACTTTGCCGCTCCGACTATTGACCGCGAGAGAGACGTTAGATATGCCAGCATTCTCCGAGCGTTAAGCACCTTGATCCAAAGTCCGTCACATTAGAGCCGACGTCAGATATGTGTGCAGGAAATCGCGCGTCGTGTCGGTAAGGACCACCGAGTAATCAAGGATCGTCAAGGGATTGTGGAATATTCCGCGTTACCGTGCCTCTTGTGGATGCGCAATTTGCTGAATGCTAGCAGCGAGGAAGTACACAATACGTCTGCAGCAGGCCGTAATGATTTTGAGAGTTTGCTCCCTCTGGGAGAATATTAGTCGTAAGCGTTGCATTACTCCACGCGAAACAGCCCGTATAAGGTCGCGTCAAGTTTGACGTCTTATCGTAATGGAAAACGGAAACTGAAGACACTATAGATTTTTTTATGGGAGCTCCAAATTTCGAAAGACTTTTCGTGTATCCAATTTCGTGTACCTTTCTTTTTACTAATCCTATAATTAATTCGCGTATTTACATTAGTTAGTTATAGATAATTGTATCTAATGCCAATACAGGCTCCAAATGGAAAATTATGCTTATTTCCGACATCCAATTTCGAGGGAAATAAAATTTTGTCTGGAAAATGAGATTTGTTCGCAGCGTAGCAATAGATGGCACATGACGGTGCATAACCATTTGGCAGCCATGGTTGGCTCTTGCGAGATCAAACTCGTAATCTGATGGGGCAGTTGCAAACACTCACAATATAACATATGGACGTTTTGCCAATAGATGCAAACACGGTGCTTGAGGTAAAAGTTATGCAACGAGGCAATTATAGAAAATTGCGGAATATACAGGCTGTCCCGACACAATACTTTAATATTCTTTTAGAAATTAATTAATTTTAACATAGCATAAATCTTAATTATACTGTAAGCGTTATAGAAGACATTTCGAAAATCTGTTCATGATATTAATAATTTTCATATTTTCGGATATAACGTTCTGCCTCAAATATCATTTCATATTAAGATATCAAATACCATATTATATCGTACAAATATATTAGATGTAATACGCTATCTGCGATTTCGCATTTATACCGAATGATGAAATAAAAAAGTGCACGTTGACATAAAGCTGAAATCATGATTATTTAAAGGAAGAAAAATCTCCGGGCGCTAATCTCCACGAAACTCAACGAGTTTCAAGGACCAAGCTTCAATTAGATTTAGGACCGTAAAAATACTTCGCTGGGGTGCCTTCTTTCCTTATACTGTTTCCCACTTCCGCAGGAAGCAATTTCGGCCCTTTAATGAAATTTTAAAATTTTCCGGAGAGTCGGGATAATACATAAATCGTTTTATTCCTGAAGCACGCTTATTTCCGTACTTCATAAGGCGCGGTAGAAATGAAAATGTTATAGCTGCAAGCACATCAGACGAGCCCTATTCTCTGATAAGATTTGAGCAAATATATTACTTTTCGCGAAAAGAGGATAATGGAGTTTATCCTGTTAATTTTTCAATACGTTTGTCAATACGTTTGTCAATCAAACGATTAACACTTGCAATTTGTAATTTTTTTAATTTATAAAATTATAAAAATATATATGTAAAGAATCGTAACTGCAGGAGATCTCTTTAATAAAGTTTATATACCATTTTAATAAAAATTTAAACCAGACGTTACATATTAAAATTCATTTTAAGAAATATTTTTAATTATATATTATATTTTAAACATAAGTTATCGATATTTTTTTACTATACTATTTAACGTATTAATTAAAATCGTTTTAATTTTGAATATTTAAGATTTTTAATAAATCAATATTATTTAAACAAAAAATAAATAGAGTTCTCAGTAACTTGTATCACATAGGTTGCACAAGTAAGTTACAGCAAAATTTAATATAATGGATCACTGACAAGCTGTGTGCATGATTAATTCTGAAATATCAAGTTCAAATAAAAAGTTTCCGGCAATTTTTTAATTATAATCAACTAGGCGACATCCACATTTGCGCAGCACATTTATGTCAAGATTTAACGATTACTTTATAATTTTATGCAAAATAATACAATCGTTTCCAATAAAAATTTTAATGCAATTCATAAATTATAATATTTATCTTCTAATTCTTCTTTAAGAGAAATATTTATTATGTTGTTAATAATGAGACATCTGTTTATATTTTAACAATTAATATAACAAATATAACGTAATGGCAAATAATTAAATACTTCAATTATTTCATCTTTTCAGCTTTTACAAATATATTTCAAAAACAAAGTATGTTTCAATTCTTAATTCTAAAAATAATTTATTTATTAGCTGACATCGAAAACGTAGTTGCTGTATAAATAACAATTGTGTAGAACAACAATACGCGAAGAAGTACAAGACATAATATATAAGTGACATGTTTGTTGCTAATTAGCAGAATTGGTACCATCATCATGTACTACATAACACGACGCGAGTCGTAACACCTTACAAGTCGTAATAAGACGCTTTATTATTTCAAAGCACCAGAGAATATCTGAGATGTTTCCTCCCTCTCTCAGGAGTCACTATACATAAAATCCACCATTACTCATGTTGCAACTTGAAATATAAATAAACTACTCAATGTTAGCATCGTCGTACTAACGTACGTTCTCTTCGCGTCGTTACTGTTATATATTTACGTCTCTCTCTCTCTCTCTCTCTCTCTCTCTCTCTCTCTCTCTCTCTCTCTCTCTCTCTTTCTCTGTCAAAACATTAATACTACCAGTCCGCTTTCTATTTAATCACGTATCCTATCAGAGGAAATTAATAACTTATTATTAACGATGCAAAAGGATCGCGATACCCTTGACGTAAAAGAACCAATCGCGCGGTATCGATTATAGCCGCGCCGTATGCGTCTGCTATGTGCTAAAACGAAGTTACGCAAAAAGCGTTAATTCCGCGGCGACCGTCGTCGGCATCGATTATCGAAAGCGCGACCCCTTTGTGTCCCGTCCGAGCAAAGTGGCACGCGCTTTTTATTATTTTCGCCAAACGCTTTTCGCGAGTATCGCGGCGGCCAACACGTGACTTGCCGTTTTCATTTCCGCAGAGGTGCCGTTGACCAGCCGTAAGGATAATGCATCGATTCCGTTCGAACGTGCGCGAATGTGAACGCACACACAAACACACACAAACACACACACACACGTACGTATATTTTCGCGATGCCATAAAACAATTTCGCGCATTTTTATCGCGAAAACATTTCCACGGTCGCGGGGCTGGCGTTATCTATAAAACTATAACTCCTACACGCGGTTTGAGCGCGGTGCCGGGTCTGGCAAGAGAGGAGAAGAGAATCGAAACGGGTATTTCCACCGGAGAGGCGCCGGATCTCTCGGCGAGAGGGGAATGGGAAATAAGTAGAAAACGAGAGAAGAGAGACGGACGAACGACAGGAAAACGATTGGCCGAAAGACGGCCGGATGCGAGAGAGGTTCCGCTTAACAAACTGCTGAACTCACACCCCACGGGATTTTATTTCTACTCAAATGGAGTTACCCAGATACGCACTGTGATCCTCGCGCTCCAATCTCTCGCTTTGAATTTATTTGTCCTGTTTGTTAACTTCTCCGTTTCTGTAGAACTTTGGCGAACGTAGTTCAGTAATGATGTCGCGCCGCTCAAAGCATCTTAGTACCAATTTTCTAAATCGCAAATTACAGCATATCTATGTGCTGGCATGAGAGTAACCGACGTGCTTTCATAATCTCGAGATAAAGATCTGTATTTGCATAGTGAACTTACTGCTAACTTTCGCTATCTGATTTTCATCTTACATTTACGGGCCAAATAGAGGAATGAAAGCCACTCACATCAAATTTAAATTAATCGTGAATTGCGTAAAACTGATTGGAAATAGCTTTATAAATTGTCTTCTTTTTAAAAAAAAAAAGAATCAATGAGTTGAGAGCAAGTTGAACTAAAAAGTTAATACACGTTTGTAATTATTGTAAAGTCAAACTGAAAAAAATTTTATTGATTTTATCATTGAAAAAAAATTCTGGTTAAAAGCGGACGAATCAGAAAATCTTGCAGGATTGATCAAATATTCCGGTTATTATAATAAAAATTTTGGTTATTATAAGTTATAAAATATTGAGTTCTATTATAATAACCAGAATATTTGATCAATCCTACAAGATTTTCTGATTCGTCCGTTTTTAATCAGAATTTTTTTTCAACGATCGATTAAAAACAGGATCATTTCAAGATAATTCAACATAAACGATATCGCATTATAATTTATCACAGGTGTCTAATGAAAGTTACACAATCTAATGTCAAAACCAGTCGCAATCATACGGAGGGATGCAGCGCGCGCAACGCGGCGTGCAATTGCAACGGCAGCATAGTGGAATGTATGGCTGCAACCGTGCGTGGAAATAGGATAGCCGGGACAATAATGTTGCGTCTCACCTTGTATGGTCCGAGACCCTCGACGATGCAGGTGAAAACGGCTTCGCGACCCACCGAGACTGTGAGATTGTTCAACGGTTGGCCAAACCTGGGTAAATCTGCAACACGTGAACGTCCTCGACTTAAGTATCACGCTATCGCGCGAACGCTCTACGTATAAACGGCGGTATACATACTCTTACTTACTTACTAGTACTTATACTTATAGCCCACCTACGTGCGCGCCGAAGTTTGCAAAGTACTCGAGAAACTCGGCAGTGAATAGCGCGAGTTAAGGTAAGCGGGTCAAGCGGGGACTAAGCTCGGCGCTTTATAATTCTACAATGTTCTTGTGTGTTCTCGATTTTGAAAAAGGAAAGCCATTCGAAATCATCGCACGCCGCCTTATCTATATCGCGTCGCAATAAAATTTCGAGTGCGACTTTGGAGACGTTTACCAAGAAATTCTCGTTGAAAGTCGGTCGGAATGACTGCGTTTCTGTATAATAGTCCCGCAGATTCGCGCAGTGCAAGCGAGCGAGCAAATTCATTTCTCTTTATATTGTGTGACGGGAAATAATGATGTAATAATGAATAAAGACTAATACGAACTCATAAGGAAACTGGATTATTTAACATGGACGTAGACTTTTACTGATTTTTTCTTACATCGGCCTTCAAAATATTTTGCGGTGAAATTGATTACGGTAATGAAGTAAACATCATTGTGAAAGTGACAAGATTGTTTGTACAATATATAACAAAATTCCTTTCATTAAGCTCAGCTTTATAGATGGCCCGCTCATCAAGCTTAGGAACTTCTAAGAGGCCATTAATAAGCAAGCCAATTACTACTTCAAAGAAAATTTTCGAGACGAGGTAGTATACTTACGAAACTACGCGTGATGATACGAAGTAAGTTAGCAACAGTTTATAGCACGGTACGTGCATCATCACGCCGCTATAGTCCGGAATTTAATGTGTACTCAAGTATTTCTCTCGCCTAACAGAATCGATGTTGCCCCATGCGACATTTGCATATTCAATTTCGCATCGAATACTTGATTCTATCGGATTTTCAGAGACAAAATCGAAATCCGAAGACATGCTAAATGAATTATTGAGTTTACAGCACCATCCACTCATTTATAATTTTTTCGTGATCCTATTTTTCTTCATTATGTAAATTATTTTTATATTCCTGGAAAATAGTTTTCAAACTAGGTACATCCAAAAAGAAGTATTTTACGAATTCAAAGTGATTTTCCTATAATCTCATATTCTAAGCTCTCTTTTTTTACAGCAAACATATTCCTCTTTCAATAAAGTGATAAATACTTTTTTCTCTCTTAGCTACTCTTATTGATACTATTTTTCTCTTTCGATTTCAGAAGAATCCTTTTCAGGTCAATATAAGAATAAAATCCTGTAAGATTAGAAGCTTCCATGTATATCAAAATTACTTTTTTGGATGTAAAGCAATCATATTTTTTTTTTACATATTTGTATGTCATTAGCACTATCATAATTTTGGAATTTCAAACCTTGTGCATCTGCTGTCCTATGCGCGCAAATTTAATAATCTCAGAAATATATCCAATAACTACAACGTTGCAACTTGAATATGAAATACTCGCATTTGAAATGACAGAGGCATTGAAATGGTCGACATATTATCAGAAATACAATATCGTTCGATTTCCAAATGCGTATTCATGTTTCTCTTAAAAAAATCCCTTCGCTAATTGCTACGACTACATCCTTTTTCATCAGCATAACAAGCTACAGTAATTATACCGAAGTCCATTCGTACCCGCATATTCATGGATTAAGCTTTATTAAGCTCGGTATAAGTTTTATCGTACAGCACCTCATCGTAGAGAGAGATGAATAAGACTTGTCAATTATTGCGAATTGCTCGATTCATGATTCGCGGCAAGCGGTCGTTACAAGATCAGGTACGTCACACACGTCTGTTAGCGCAATGGATGCTCTCATGCATAATCAGTCACTGTTGCTTATTTAGAAATATAGTCGTGCAAGCATACATCGGTTTCTTTTAATTTTGCTTATTTGACAAACAAAATGTAGTTGCTATTGTAGTAAATTGTCAATAACAAATATTGAAAAAACGTTCGATAATTGCACAAATAAATCACATTGTGAATACTATTCGTTTGATACACGGTATAAAAAAATTATGTAATAACTTTTTTTCTTGTATCACATATCGATTTATTATTTCCTGATTATTTCTTAATTTAATGATTTACTTTTCTCAGTGAAACAATAATATAACAAATTTAAGTCACTTGTAATATACTGCCTAATAATATTTTAAATTTATGCAACTACAGAAATGATACATTTATGTATATAATTCACGATGTCTATATGAAATTTATGCGAGAAGTAAAACTCAACATATGATCTTTACTTTAAACTAGATTTCTTTCTTCTTCTGTAAAAAAAGGTTTATACTTCCGCATGCAAGTAGGCTATTATATATTCATTAATACCAGCTATATAGTTTCATGAATTTTGCCATGAAAAAAGTTGCTAAATCAGGATTTTGAAACTCACAGATATAAATTCCAATATATTCGAAAAATCTCTACAATTAAAAGAGCTAAAAACGACAACAATTATTTAATTCACATAAACGTGCTATTTTTAAATAACTTCTTATTTGCACTAAAAAAAGCGAATAACATTTGTATATTTATTAGAACGTATTTATTTTTTAAGCGGCAAAAAGTTTTAAGCGGCATAAAAGTTATTTAAAGTTTACATGAAAGTTTACTTTCTGTATGATATAATCTGTAACGTAGTCCGAATAAATTCAGCTGACCTATTTGTAAAATTATTTTACAGAAATATATGACTTTCCAATTCACAGTTTTCTGCTAATAAAAAATCGTTAGCAAAAGGTTGAAATTTAAATTGTTAAAAAATAGATCGATATAATCGATAGATGTAATTAAAAAATTTTTATTAAAAATTATTTTTAAAAATCCATGGATAAAATAATATAAATAAAACTTTGAAAAAGTTTGTATGTAAAAAATAACTTTCATTTTTTCAAATATTTTAAATATTCAATAATTTAAATATTCATTCAAGTGTTGCTCACAGATATAAATTAAACTATTAATAAAGTAATGCATTTATGTATCTATAAATATATGTACATTTAAAATCGATTTAAAATTTTTCAAATGCAATCATAAAGTCGCATCATAAAGTTCTAGTTTCTTAACTGTACGTCGAATTCTAATCTAGTCTTCATGAATAAATTATGTATTTATAATCCGCTTAAAATTTGAATTAACTTTTCGGTTATGCGCTAACACGCTTAACCAAATTATTTCAACAATGTAATTATCAGGAAATCATCTATAAATAATTCCAAAATCCTTAATAAATTTAAAATCTTTTTTTGTATAGTAAAAATATAAATGAGTGGACGATATCGAACTTTTGCTCTTAAGAAATAAAAGAGAAATTTTTCTATTTTATCATTTACATATTAATTATACATACGTACATATACATATACATACATATATATATATATGTTAAAGTTAATGAATTATAACTATATATTAATTAACATTATTTAATCTTAATTAAGATAAGTATAAAATAAAAATTTTATTAAAAAACGTTTAATTAACTTAAGAAATGAAACTTTATCATCTGCCATTGTGTCTATCTAGATGCCATTAAACACAATTTATAATATCATTATTGTTTAATTTATAAGCTGCCTTTCCAATTTCTCAAGTTCAAATATAAACATATAACATTCTTTCCTAAGAATAATGACATGTTAATGGAGTAACATGTTAACAGTGACATATTTATTGACATTTTTATAAGCAGAGAATTATCTTATAAAATAGAGTCGATTAACGTTTATGATTTTGTAAGATATATAAAAAAACTTCTAATATATGTATAATATTATTTAAATAAAATTGTGTGATTAAACTGACATTATGACACTTTCTAGTGAGAAAGTATTTATATGTTGTATTTCATAAAGTAAGGTTTCAAGTATACCGCAAACACCGTTAAAGATTAAATTGAAGTTATAAATCATGTATAATATAGCCCGATTCACGAAGAACTAAAATGAAAAATAATGAGCACACTCCCTCTCTTAAATAGCAATCTAATCTGATTTAATGGTAAACTGGGTAAATGGAAAATAAAGATCGGCACGCAAAGATGTTCTGGATCGATAGTATCTCAGTAATCGAACTGAAGCTAATTATTCTAGTAAGAAATAGATACAAAATATATTGCAAGTCAAGACGAAACTGCTTAAAGTGTGCAATATACATTGCAATTTAAGTGAACTTAACTCTCTNTCTCTCTTTCTCATTTACATCGGCAACGCTCTCCATTTTATATGTATACACAACGATGTTTCTGACAACAAGAAAAGTGTTTTCTTCTGTGTTCTCTTTTTTATTATTTGTAAAACTTCTTTATTCTGGCCAGCCTCATGTAAAAACGTTATTTATAGAACTTTTATCAATATAAAAATATTCGTCAAAGAATTATATTTCCCAAAATACGTTTTAAAGAAATATTGCATAAATAAAATATTGCAGTTATCAATAAAACACAAGTTATAATATTTATATGTAGAATAGACATCGAATAAAGAAAAGTATTTAAGAATATGTCGATATGATATCAATATATATCATATCAGAAATGGATATAAAATCAGATTTGTCTACATCGATTTTAGTTACAACATAAAATACATGTACATCTTGCTACACTTTTGTCACCTGTCACTTAATTTTGTCAATTTTTTTACTAATTTATTTCTGATCGGGTCACATATCTAAAAGCAGTAGCGAGTATTCTTTAATAATTCGCGCATACTGATTTAACTGGTATTCCACTTAAGTCGCGCCGTGTGTGCTCGAAAACTATATTTGAGAGCATGTGAATTTCTGGTTTGCCTTCATACGCAGCCCAGCAAAATCCGACGTATCCGGATGTGTAATCTTCAGTCCAACCCGGGATCTATGTAAATCCAGATGGGTAGATCCGTACGCGCGAAGAGGGCGAGAGAGATAAACAGAAGGAACGGACAGAGGAGAAGAGGTACGGAGATGAAACGATAGTGGATAAAACGAGTTCCGAATCCCCGCACGTTCGCGTATTACCGTTGATAGAGGCATCGAGGTTCCTCCTGAAAATAAACGTAACGTCCTCCTATCTGAGATCGAAGGATCAATACCCCGTCGCGATGACCCGTGAAACGGTTACACCCGCGAACGAAGCGCGCAACCAAACCGTTTCCAGAATTACACTCATGAACAATGCAGGCGTCGGCGGTCCCTAATCGAAGAAGTAAGTAAGCAGGCAGGCAGGCAGGCAAGCGTACGGCGCGTATACGCGATGGCTTCACCCGAGCCGAGTGACAGCTTCCGGTATCTCTTATTTCGGGCACAATATCCAACCGCGAAGCTCATCAATCCTGCGCGTCGGCGTGGCTACGGGCCAGAGCTGCACACGTATGAGACAAACTTGCACGTACTTGGTAACTGGAAATTTCGCGATACTATCTATCATTCCTTCATCCTACCGTAAAAAGAATACCAGATTCCGTGTATTTCGAGAATGTAATATGGACTTTCCCCTCTGCGTCGAGCGACTGGGATTAAGGCCGTCCTTTTATTTCTCTACTGCGTAGATGTACGAAATAAACGTGAATTGTGAATCAATCAATTTTGATCGATTCGCGCAATCTGTAATTATATACGAGCGTGTAAGTATGATATATAGAACTTCAGTGTACGCTACTTGTTAACAGTCGAACAGGTATAAATATTGGAAGCTATCTTTTATGCTTTTACGCTTCTTCATTTCCGCTATACAAAAATCAAGAGATACGTGTGTAGACAATAAGAATTAAAAAATTAGAATGCTCCAACTTCTTTTTACGCGAATTTCATACTCAAGTAGTTTCAAATACAACGGAAAATTTCCAAAACTTGTGCAACACTTTGTGTAATATCTCACTACCTTAAAACGAGGTCATTCTGTACCAAGCAATTCCGTTTGTTTGACTTTTCAAACTTAACTATATTAAGTTTTCATGAAAATTAATATGTTCATTTTGCTGGGCAAAATAATTAATAGCAAAAATTATAAATTCTATATGAATCAATTTTTGTGATACGCAGGAATTTTTGTGATTTTTAATATTTTACGTTGCCAAAGTACTTTTAAGTGAACTATTTTTAAGATTTTAGAATCATTTCATGTTATGCTATTTTAGATGATTTTATAAAAAAAATTCTGGATAGAATCCAATAAAAATCTACAATAGAATATTAGATTAGATTGGAATACCTATAACTCTATTAATAATTTTATATATATTACATAATAGGTGAAGAACTTAAGATATCAGAATGTACATTATATAACTAATTATATTACAGATCATATAAAATAGTATTTAGTATAAGAAACTAGGGCGATAAAATTATGAAAAAAATAAAACTTTTTTAGCTATAAAATTCATATCACATCACATTTCATATCAAAGCATTTAACTTAGTAATTACGTCAAGTACGTTATGTGTTAAACTTGATAAGAATATGTATTTGATACCTTCGTGAAAATCAAATGTCAGATTGTGTAAAATATTTTATACGCCACTTAATTTCATTGCAAAAGCCATTTCCTAAATACGGACATTATTTTGGTTTTACATTTTATAAAGCAATTAAGTATGATGAAAATATTTTATCATTAAATTACAACACCGCGTCTGTAACAGTATTCATATGGGCGCGATGGAAATTTCTATTTTATCGTGATAAAAGTGTTCATATTTCATTGGAGTAAATTTGACCAACCAGCAGTATGAAGTAACGCTACAGTTGTGGCCATTGTGTACACATCGCTAATAGTAATGCCATTAACATTTGCACGTAAAGTACATTTCGTCGTTCTCGTGTAATTATATGTTACAGATCTTGGCTAGCTGCTATATACAGAATTACATGTATGTGCGTATCCATGTATATGCGTATACTCGTGAATATGTACGTGTAATTAATGCATCATGTATGTTTGATGTTAGATGATAATATGATGGATCAAATGAATATCAAAAACTGTTTTTCATCTTAATAATTTATTACTTAATGATAATGATTATTTCTTTAATGATTTCGATAATTACATTACATACATTATATAAAAAATATAAGAAAACGCGCACAAATTACTTTAGTTAAATATATGAAATTTTTTATCTATTATAATAAAAAGTTAATTTAAAACTCAAGAGCTACTTGACTCAAAGCTTACAATTAGTTATTTAAACATGCATATTTAAATCAAATAAAATCAAATTATATTAACTAATTTATCTTTGCAATGCAGTAAAAGTCAATCATTCAGCGTCGAAGAAAATAATCGATGAGCAACAATAAATATTGGCTATATCTCATGAATAACGAAATTGGAGTTAACGAAGTATTTTCTTGGATGTTAAATGATACTACAATATTTATTTTCTATAGCATAAACTTCGTAGTGGCGCGAAGTAGCTTTACGATACGCTATTAAACTTTGCGACGATGATAAATAGCACAGTGGATGTTTGAAAAATGTAAAAAGCGATACAATAACAATTTACTGAAAAATCGAAGCTGATCGTAATAGAATCGCTCTTCAAAATTAAATTCTATAATTCCTAAAATGCATTCAGTCCAACACGTTTCTGTAAAAATTTCTACAGTTCTAACAAGAATTTTAAAGACAACGACGAATCGATTGTTGAAAAATTATGGTGGCCCAAAGGTGATTCCCGTCGAAGATTTTCGAGAAGTCCCCGTTTATCGTGGCGGGTATAAAAATTGTTTAGTATCAATAATATCGTTACGATTTTGACGATTGCCCAGGGAGCGAGCATAGACAGTACTTTACTTCGCTGTTTGCCTCTGGGGCTATTGGGATTCCATGGAGGTTTACACTCACTGCGATCGCGGGCTGTTATATAAATCGTATCTCTCAAATTGGAAAACAATCTCAGTCGGTGTGATTCCTTCACTCTGCGATAAAACCGCGTCTCCGGAGCACTCGGAGGAAAGATGAAGTAGTCGCACTCGCTTACGCGAGGTGCACTGTTCGTCTCATAATGTCGTGGAAAATACCTCAAAAATATACGTACCAACACGAAAATCGCAAATGAAATTTGATCGTATGACGGCTATATGGATATTGCGCGATATTGTACGTTACATGAGATGGAATTGTTACACAGATCGTGCTGATCAAGATATGAAAGAGAATCAATTCCAACGAATATTACAGCCAGTATTGGCTCGTTAGCCCATACCCGATTAATGAAATAAATTATTTTTAAAAATATTATCATCGATATATATAAATATATATATATATATCAAAACATAAAGATTTAAATTTTTAATAAATTTAATTTAATTGAATGTAATAAAAGTTTAAATATTTTTAACGTTTCGGATAAATTTAATAAATTTATGGAGATATGCAGAATACGTATAAATAAAAAATAATACTATATATATATATATTCTTTTATGCTCTCACATAAAATAATTAAGATATAAGATTTTATAACTTAAGATTAAGATATAAGATAGAATTTAAATATTTAATTTGAAAAGTGTAATTGCTTTATTCCAGAGCAAAATGTATCACGAGTAAAACAATAAAAAGTGTTAGAATAACGAGTTGAAAAAGAATATATAAGTATGCAAAATATAAAACAAAAAAAATCATCGCTTACATTTCGCGCAAATTATACTCGTACTTCTCTTACTACGTTATCCAAATCGTAATGTAAATAACCAAGCGATTTAGTTTGCCTAATGAAGTTAAGCATGTCTAGATCCCCACGTGAATCAACGATCCCTTTAACCAAACTCTCTCTCATTAAAGCAATTGGCCATTTACTCGAATCCTCGATAGCTCTCGCCTTCATCCGTACATCACTTCTTTAATGATTTTACTACGCCTTTCTCTTAAATCCCTGTTTAATTCCTCGTGTTACCGTCTAATTCCTCGATAACGGCGAAGGCAACGGGTTTCTTCTCGGAATAACAATAGGCATCCCTCAGTGTTTCCCTTCGCGCCAAAGCACGTTCCACGGTTTAATTATTTCCAAGTGCGATCTTCGCGTCGCTGCCGGCAGAAAAGTTGGAGAGGGACAAAGACGCGCCGGAAATTTACTCGCTATAACAAGCTAAACGGTTAACGGTTCTTGGAATATTATACGCAAGATTGTCTCCGTTCTTGCGTGTCCTTCTACAATGCTTCCTATTATCCCCCGCAATCGTAGCAGTTTCGAACAGCCGTAGGTTCCCGGAGTTGTCGTCACGCGAAAGTAAATCATTTACTTTCCTCACCGATGAATTCTATCGATGCCTCAATATTTCATTAGGTGTTTTGTCACATTAACGGACGTATTATGATAGTTCGATATCAACTTTATCTTCATCATATTATTAATAATTAATTATTAATAAAATTCCGAAAGCAAATCGCAAGGTATTCACAAACATTTATATTCGATATATCTCAATTGTGCTGCCCGCGCAATTCAATATTTCTCGCCTTCAAAGTACGCCGTATAAAAATCATTCTCTCAATTCAACACGATTCTCGTTTAATATAACTCCATTAAAACGAGAACATTGAAAAATAAATTTAGGTCGATCGAATTGCGTAAAGTTATTTTTACGCTACAATTAAATAAGAATTGAATCGCTAAAGGCAAAGAATGATGAGTTTTTATTAACAAGATAACCTGTGATTTATTTCCACTTTTATCTTCACTATTCCGAATTGACTAAGTTTTCTTTCAACTGTGTAATATAAAAATATATCCAGTTAACAATCTGATTAATGATGCTCAGCTTATCACTAAAATCTGATACAGCGATTCATACGGCTACGTGATTATATTATCTGCCTCTTCGAGCGACGTCCCTCTGTCACGAGATATTTAGCGCGATTGTGAAGTGACGTCTGATACGTTTCTCCTGGTAATTAGCCACGAATAATTTATGTCCCGGCGTTGCACACCCGAATAAAACAAGGGTCTGCTTAGGTAGGCAAAAAAGGTATCACAGATTTTCGATCTGATACCGCGGCAAATATAGCAGGAAGTCACGAAGCGGTTTCATCACGTGCTGGTTCGCCACAAATGAACGGGACGGCGCGGCGCGGCGCGAGGACGAACCGTCACGACGACATAAACTGCGAAATGCGTGCTCGCGCGATGACAGCGATTCGCACAACGGCAACATGTGCATCGTGTACATCGAAATCAGATTAATTAACGAATAGACGCGTGGACGGAGATGAGAGAGCGAGGACTAACGAATCCTCCGACTCTGATAAGGTCGCTGGTCCGAGAGATCGAGACTCGGAGCGCGAATCATCGGAATACGGATCGGAGAGGCGACCACGAGAGAGAGTGATGGTGGGTAGAACGCACGCTAGGAACCTCAAGGCATTAAACCAGACATCTCGTGTCCCATAAACCCTGGGCTTTGATCCTAATCCCAACTAGAACCTGAGCTGTCGTCTGCTTAATCGAGTTTAGCCGCTTCGGATCCACTGCGTAATCGGCGCGCGAAACTCATACCTGATTATGCTGCCAGCTATTCGCAACGTTGTTATCCGCAGAATCGTGTAATAAACTTGGCAACGCGAATAGTTTGAATCGTTGGCGGTCGTTGGCTGTAGCGGTGCTGATAAACGGGACCGACGACGTTCTACGTATCCGTTGCTATTGTTAAGGCAGAGCTTTAAGGACACGCACGGCACACCTGATTGTAGACAAAATGGTTTTGAAATCGACGTCAAGTCCGACAATTTTGACATAAATTTTCCAACGACAGCCATTTGACAGTCAGATGAGTCAGCTGTTATTTAAAACTAGGTTCTCTTGCTAACTGTATTATTGTTTCCAATATCAACCATCGGCATTTAAAAATCATCTTAATTTCCGATATTTTTTGAGACTTTAGTTTGTCAATTTCATGTTTTCTGAATTTGGTTTGAAGCAGATTTCACTTCTTTTTGTCCCAATTAGTTAGCTGCAATTTTTATTTCTAGTCCGTTTTTTATTCTGATTATGAATTTAAGCAGAATTTTTTTTAGCATTTTCTCTTGGAAATTATATTATTCTTATGCATTCAATTTTTAAATATTCATCTTGTATCAAAAAGAGTGAGCTTATCTAATTTATCTCTCATCGTGTCACTGAAAATAATTCAAAGTAGAATCGAAACGTACGATTTATAATATTTGTATTAAATTATTAATAAATGTTACATAACGTTAACTCATGCACATAACTAATGACATTTGACTTTCAAAATTCACTTTTTATTGTAATTCGTTAATTTTAATATCAAGAGTCTTTAGTTAAATAATCATTTATTATAATTGCATTATTCATCAATCTTAATCGGGAATAATTAATAATACATAAAATTTCATTTTTTTAGATATTAAATTAGACTGATCGTTTTCACGTTAATAGCCACATTATCTGCGTATCACTATTATGCAGATATCCTTAATTATAATAACTGAACTTATTCATCTCGCTTTCTCTCTCTCTCTCTCTCTCTCTCTCTCTCTCTCTCACACAGCAAATTTATCCACAAATAAAAATTATACACAAGCAATTACTTGTATCTACAACCTACTTTATATGTGCATACATGATTGTTCACGATTAAAAGACTCGACGCAACAACATGATGTACAATATGCATTCTTGATTTATTCTATTACACACAAAGCATGAAATGAAATGCGAAGTGTTCACCTAGCAGGTCAACTAAAATAATGTCATTTGATATTTTTAAACAAAATTACGAATTAAACCGTCGATAGTGTTGGCCTAGTTTGTAAATATCGATTTCGACTGCATTTTTCATTTCTTCAGAAATATTATCTGGCCTAATTATTCAAAAATCAATGAATGACTTCTGTAAAAGAGAATTACTGCTTGCAAGTTGAATCCTGAAAATTAGCAGTTCAACTATTTTTTTTCGCAAAACTGCAATTTTGATAATAAAATGCTTAATCAAAATGCAGTCAATCCATGTTCAAGCATCGTTTTATACGTGAAACTGTCATAGATTTCGATTATCTTTTTTTAAAAGGAAATGCCATTTCTTTTGACCCAAGGCCGCGAAAGGTGGTAGTAGAACGAGTAAACACAGCGACAGTAACATAGCGTGTCGCGTCCACCGGCGTCAAAAGTATGTCAACGTCGTCACTTCGTTCGGCATTGTTCTCGGTAACGCTGATAGACGTCGTAACCATAATCTATAACACTCCAAGAATACGCTAATTAACATCGGAATAGGCAGGGAAGCGCGGCTGGCGGGTGCGTTTTCGTTGCGCCAGCAATAAATCCAGGAAGCAGATAAGCGTTATCGCGGTCTTTCGCCAGCACCTATCTGCAGCAGTCGTGGTTTCCCTATTCTCGAACAGACACACGGAGGCCACCACACCACGTAACGTGGTCGCCATTGCGGCTGTGATAGACGATTCATCGATCGGTGGCTTACCAAGATCGAAACGATCGAAGACTGCCAGTTACGCGCAATAGCGATATCACGGAGTTTAGACGATTGTGAATTCACAGCATCTTTTACCAATAGCAATTTACTTTCCGCCGACAACTGTAATACCTTGCGCTGAAAACTCTCCGGCAATTAAAAAAGTAGGCCACTTTTTTTTATCGGGAACTTTATGAGGAAAACGCAATTTTATTCAATGTGCAAAAATATATTTTTCAATTTAATTTATATATCGGTAAAATCTGATTATATACAATGTAGATTTTATTCATAATAAAAAAATGGATAAAATAAAATAAATGCAGAATCATGTATAATAATAACAAAAAGAAAACTACTTGAGCAAGTCATCTAGATTCTAGTACTGTGCTGAAGTTTTCGTTACCTAGCTTGTGCCCTATAGGTTAAGTAAAGAAAGTGCTGTACCAGCAAAAGTACCAGACTTAGTGATTCCACCTAGTCTTCTGATTCTGCACAAAGGAGTACATTCATCTACTAAATGTACTCTTTCAATAATTAATTTTTACCTTACCTTACCGTATTATTCAGGAAAAGTCTTGGAAACTTCATTAATCTTACCAAAAACGTATATAATAATAGACAGTATCGCGAGAAAAACAATTATTTGGAAAATTCTGCGATTATATTCCCGATAAACCTTTTATTATTTTTTTAATTAATAGAATTTTTTCGTTTTGAATATATATTGACGTAAAAGTGCATTATAGATTGCTCTACATTTCATTCGACTATAAAGTCATAAAATCCAATCACAGTATTTGAAATACAAAATACTGAAAATTTCATATTTCCCTTAATATAATTCAAAACACATTTAGTTAGCTTTTATTTTTATTTGGATAAAAGCGTAAATTGAAGCGTCAAAAGAGAGAAATTTCAAAAATTTGTCTTGTCAGAAATTTCTCTCACAAATCTTTCGATTAAATAATAATATTTAAATCTAAAATTGGATAATTGGAAAATTTATACTTTAGCTTCATTGTTAAATTGTTTAATGTAAATGGAAGTGTTTATAGCGTTGCATCCATGCCAATGTTCAATGACTTTAATCTTATAAAGAGACCACTTTGTAAAATCAATATGCGCTACATGAAAATAACATTCAACAAAAGGAGCATAATATCAACCTGAGCAAATGAGATCAAAAATAAGAAGAAAACTAATTTTACACGATTCACTGTACTTGGTAAACGTGTCGTGGTTGGCGAATTATTCACACACATTAATGGTCGTTATAAATTATAAATTCCGTGTTACATAAAGCTTGTTATTAAACGTTCATATTAATCTTATATTAATTACTTTCTTTATATTTAACGCGAAAGAATCGTGAATACATGGATGTAACAATCGTATTCGTATTACTCCTATCGTTTATGATTTAAAAGTCTAACGTGGCTGATGTTTATATAAAACAATGTCTCTAGCAGTTTTCAGAAAGATAATGTTCGACAATAATCCTTTCACATGGCTGTCTTGCAATCACGATCGGCAAGTGCAATCAGGATAAGGAACTTTCAGAATTGACCCATCACGATACGAGGCTTAATTGTTGGCGAAATGAATTAACGGAGTGCATGCAATGCGCTTTAATTTATTCACCATTTATCCACGTACAACTATTTCCGGTGCAGCAACTATAAAGTATGTTGCTTCAGAATGAACGATACAACACACGCTCGTATACACGTACACACGCGCGCATGCTCCTCGTCAGATCGAAATGCTTAGGTATTACTAATGCAATTACGTAATTTACTAATGAATATCGAGGTCTATTGTTTATCAGTAAATCTCGCTTCGCGTAGTATGCCGAGAACTTGCGTATACGAAACGGTAGAATATTCAAGGAGAAAAGTTTCGTCGTTACAGCACAACTCTACTCGCGCTGCAAATTATATGGTTCCCGAACTAGCTATAATAAAACAAGATCGAACGAAAATTATTCCCATAATAATTTTATTGCGAATACATCTGCGAAATTGAATATCGATATTGATATTTCGAATATGCGAAGGAATATACAAGCATTCGAAGTACTACAAAGAGATACTCCACAAAATATTATTAAAGAAATAACTTTTTGAGAAATGCATTTGCCGACATTTTTATTTACAAACTTTAGCTGTCTTTTTAACTGTCTATTTAGCTGTCTGCTTTAGCTGTCTATTTAACAAATGGCAATCCATTTAAAAAATTTCTCATACATCCTTTAATATTTTTAATTTTTTAAATGCATTGTCTTTGTTCTATAAAAATTGTCTAACATAATAGATTGTATAAATAAACAATAATAGACAATAAAAACAAATTATGAGAAGTTTACAATATTTCATATTTTTATATAAAAAAGTTGACAAAGGAACGAATTGAAGTTATTTTAATAGCATTTTTTATTATCTTTGTTATATATATCGAATATAACTTTAATGGTATAATAGAAGATAAAAGACATAATGGACAGAACACAGAAGATACATAAATTTTCTCTAATGTGTGACACTAAAATTGGCAGTGGCAAAAAATATATATCTAGACGATACAAGCACAACGACCTGACGTGACACAACTGACGAACGTCAACGGCAATAACAACGTATTCAAATTTAAATGATGCACCTGCAGCGACGAAATTGTCGCGAGATTAAATCCTCTACGATTGTCGTAATCAGATCCAGGTAATAAACTCTCTATCTATAAATCCCCCGCGCGTTGTCTCTTTCCGCCTAGTGTTTCTCTCCGATTCACGTTTGTATCCAACATACAATTTCGTTGCTCGTGCCCCGTTGCGCCCATCCTCATACATTCCTCCCTCCTCAGAACAATTACTGCACATTTTAATTAAAAATTCTATTAATTCGCCGCGGTTTCATAGGAACAACCGCCACGGAACAAACGACGCCGTTTCGAAGTATTAAAAGATAGTTTTAAGGCCGCAGAACCGTTCCTGTGTAATTCCCGTAAGAGAGAATCCCCGCGTAGCCGCGCGCGCTCCGCGGAAAACGCTCTCTCATTTTCTTTTTAATTTCTCCGACTCTTTAACAAAGTGCTAATTCCACGGGGATCTGAGGCAATGAACGGGAAGTTGTCAGAGTTTCGACCAATTGCGTTCGTGAATACGAAAATGCAACGGTGCGGGAAAAACTTGGCAGTCCATCGTCGTTAGAAAATTCTATATATATATATATATAGCCGGGATTAGGCGGGCTAACATAGTTTCTATTAAATAGAACTACGTCATTCGACGAATCGTCGAATAACGAAGATAAATCTGTCCGTTAGATTTTTGAATGTCCGTCAGGTTAAAAAAAAAAAAATTTACGATATGCGCGGTGTGGCGCAAATGAAATTACATGCGCACGGTCGAACGAATCCTTACCCGCGTGAAATATAGCTTAATTAGCAATTAGCTTGCAAAGTGCATCCGTAACAAAATATGGTCACATCTGAATATCCAATTTACGTATTGATGTATGGGACCGTCAAAGCGTCGACGTAATGTAGATATGAATAATAATTAATCGCCACGCCGGAGAACTATACTGAAACTTAATGCATCTCATTACTGTAGATACCCGCGCGCGTCACGCCGCCAAAGAAACGTCCGCGCGCTCCGGCTTGTGTACATGCCGCCAAACGTTTATGTAGACGTGTGTATAAGTACGATGTCACCCGGTTCGGGATTTGTAAAGGGGAACATCCTGGTGGCGCACTTAGCACGGATAACGGCGCTGTAAGATCCCGGGGTGGAGAACGGCGTAAAGTTTGAGCTTAAAACACAATTTAGCGACAGCGTGTCTTCTATATCCACGGCGGAATAGGTAAGATAGTTTGCGGAAACAGGTGGAGCGAGGAAACTCGTTCAGCGGAGCATCCTCTCCGCCTTGAGAATTTTCCGCCTTGAGAAAAATGTCCTCCGGAGAAAAATTTTGTTCGTCGGTGCATAGCAATTAACAGGCACTTATGCTCCGAGTTGTGCAAGCATCGTCGACTCTCATTTACAAATCTTAACAAATCATTTTGTTATTTTTATATAACTTGAATATTCTTCTTGTCACACCATACCGTTTCGTATATGCAAGATAATATTTAAGCTATCAGATTAAGATTTTGATTACAAAGTTTTGAGGTAAAATTATTTATGTAATAATTATTTGTAGAAGATATAAACAATAACTAAGATTGTGTATAAAGTTTTAAGAAGATATTTTCTATAAAATGCAAATATTTATACATATATGAATAACGTATGAAATTGTTTTATTATTTATGAATAAAAAAAATATTTAAAATTTTATTGTCACATTGTATCTGCAATTAAAAGTTTTGCGTAAATAATTAAAAAGGACGGATTGTAATTACGAAATGCTCGGATAGTGTTTTTGCCAGATTAAACTTACTGTGATTTCACTTGCATAAAATTACGGTCGCTAGGATAAATGGGAGTTATAACGAAAGTTTGGCTAAAATGATATGAGATTGAATCTAATTCATCGAACCGCGAGACATTACAATAACTTTAGACACAACTATTCAAAATCTTATCAAAATCTTACCTCGTTATTAAATTACAATCTCTAATTAAGTATCATTCGAGCGTAAAGATAATATGTTTTGCATTTTATTATCAGAATATTGTAAATATTCATCAATTTTAAGAAAAACGTAAGAAAAATATTTTTAAAATTTCTTTGAAAGAAGAACAAATAACTTTGTTTATGCAGCGAGATTTTTCTATCAAAATAAAAAAAATAGCTCAATTTTCGTAATTTAACAAAATTATTTGGGACACATCTTCGTAATTGCATCATTTATTAATAACTTGCAAAAAATATAGAATTAGACAGAAGTTCACAGGAACGTGAAATTCGCCGAAATTATCTCTCTTGTATCGAAATATTATTGAAAGCAGAAGGTTCTGGGGAACCACCCGTCATGCCTCACATTTTGTAAAAGTCCGTTAACGTACGTCAACACGCGCGAATTAAACTTTGCTATATCGCGCGCGCGCGCGCGGCACGTCTATCTTTTAATTTCCACAATCGCGAATGAACTTTCGAGCAGCGTGTATTTTAGGCGTCCATTGTTTGGCTTGCCATCGTCGGCGGAAGGGCACCTACGCGAGTTGCGCACTGTACGATGAGCCAGCAGCCGCGTGCGACCGAGGGAAATCCGAACGTCCAACGAAAATCGATTTGGCGAGTCGGCGGAGGGAGGGCCGCGATACCGGTAATTTGTGACACGCGATCTCGCACCGAATGAAAACTTGATGCCGTCACGTGGATCTGGCTGGCGCCACGCAGACGTTCCGGTTATTTCATCGAGTTCTCTACGGTTTCCATACGTGCGCGCACCTGCCGTTTTCTTTTTTCTTTCTTTTTTACGCCCCATCCGCACCCTCTCGAATCAGAGTCTTATATGTATTTCCGTGCTCGTGACCTCATATCAAAGATTGATATGTTGCCGATAATATCATGCATGATATTCTTCAAATCTATGTTCCGTCCAAAATGATCATAAAAATATAAGGAATAATAATGTCGAAATCGATGCAAGCACAGCTAATTACATAACACAGAGTGTACCATAGCAAATTGCTGAAACTTAATTAGCTGTTATTTGAAAATATATTCAGTTGTGGAAAAAAACAAAAATTGCATTGAAAAGAGAAAAGTCTACAGTTTTTGATGGGTATAAATAAAATTTAATAAAATATTTGTATGTTAATTTGTTTGTTTTATTGGTGAAAAATATAATCAAGTAAGCTAATGATAAATATTTTCAAAGTGCATCCCATTTGAGAATTTATATGAAACTCAATTCTTTTACGAAAACTCGTAAAAACTTTATTTAACATGTCGTCTGTATATAATGTTGTTGACGATCTTTTTAATTGCTATTAAATCTGTCACTTGGAAAATATTTACGTTACTATTAATTAAGTTACTCGATTATTAATATATTTTTCATCGATAAAATAAACTAATATACAAACATTTTGTTAAATTTTATTTATATCCATTAAAAACAGCAGATTTTCCTCTTTTCAATTTTTGTTTTTTCAACAATTGAATATATGTATTTGCAAATGACAGTTGATTAGTTTCAGCAATTTCCTATGGGACACTCTGTATAATTTCCAATATTACCTGTATATATAAATTTGTCGATAAATTTAAACTATAAAATAATCGATAATTGTATTTATTACGCGACTTTTCACTATTAATTTCAAGTCATCGATATTAATTAATTAANTTGTTAAACGTAAATTGCCAAGCAAAAGTCATTGCCAAAATTCAGCATGATTTTCTATTAAAACGAGCCTGTCGGGCAATTTTTATCCTCTGTTCTGCAGTTAAGCTACTACATATCTTGAGCATGACAAAGAAGGAGCCTCACAAGGATGTTCAACATCGCGAGACGCGATTTTACGCACCAGATTGTTGCAGGTAACGAGTTACTGTAGGTGTGTACAACGCGTTACACGAGCGCTGATGTATTGTGGCCGACAGTCGCATGCTCGCACAAAGGATCCCATTAGACGGTACGAGCACGCAGATCCTGCCCTTTGAACGTACGCAAATCAGTGACAAGTCGCGTACGAACAGGCACTCGAGGAACGGACTACCGCGGGTACATCAAGGCTCTAGGCATGTCCAACGCTCCTACTCGCCATCCTCCGGGAAACGTTCGTCTTGCCCTTCGGGAGAAACGGTCGCCGGTGACACGGCGAAAATGGGTTTTCGATCGCTTTGCCGAGCGAGCACGTGGCTCGCGCGACCTCGTAAGAACGAAGAATCAGCCGCAGCAGATCTGCGTGAACGCCCGACGAGTTTAATTGGCGAATAATAGGTACTGTGAACTTGTGCCAGATTGTTTCAATTCGACGCGTCCATTTCTGCGTCTAAGTACTTGCCGATATTCATTTTCATAATAATTTTTCACGTGATTAAGCACATCGAATAAAAACACGTGAAAAAATTTCGTTCTCTTCACGGATAATTTTAATTATCTATGAAGGAACACTCGATATGACAGATAAAACGTGCGATTTCACTGAAAAGTTAACAGTGATCAATCAAACGGTGCGTACCCGAAGGAATTCGAGTGTATTATGCACATGTTACTATAATATTAATTATTCGTGCACGCGCGGCCGCATAAAAGCGTGGCAAATTCAGATTTGGAGCTGAACAAATGTCGCTTTAATAGCAGTGTTTGGCAATTAACCGCGGCGGTTATATGCGAGAATGGTCGCTTTTCGCGTAACAATAATATTCAACTGTTCAACAAATAAGTCGCTTGCGTAGCCCGTTTGTGAAATAATATGTCTAATTGAGATGTACGTCTCCTTTATAAGAAGAAACATGAGAGTTCCTGGAACGTAAGCGAAGTTTAATTAAAGGACGATGGCGTATATACCATTTAATGTAATTTCCGTTAAAACGACTATTTCGAGAGACATTTCTACTACTTCTGAAAGTGATTTTAACAAACATGTTTAAACGCGTTTTCGAGTGATTCTATTGAGTTTCATGAGAAAATGATTATAAGGTTTATCTTGTATTAGTTTTATCTTTTCACTTGGCAGACATATAAAACATTGAAACGAGCATTTCCACATGTAAAATATTGAAACGAGCAGTTAAGTACATGTGAAACGTTCGACAGGTAACTAAAAGGATACCATTTAGAATATATATATTATAAATTTTTCAAGAGAAATAAATTGTTTCCCTTTACGGTAAATTGAAATCCGGCGGATATCGTCTGTTAATGCGATGTCGCATAATATCCAAGCGAAATTAGACTTTAAGGACGAGAACGGCGCTCTCGCAAGCCGAGAAATCTCGTTTCAAGAAAAAGTGGACGGTCTGTGACAGTGGAAAATGGGATTTCGATCGTTCGCGGGACACCAAGCTGCCGCTGAAGAACGAGCTGTGGCCAGCTGCGGTGGATCGTAAAGTAGAACGGGTGGACCAATCAGAATGGGAGAAGAAGACAAAGACCTTCTTCCCCCCTGTAATATTAAGCCAGGATATTAAACGTCCGCAGCGTTGAGGCGTTTCCGGTCGGACTTGTCGTTTCTTTATTTTTTTCCTCCTCCTCCCCGAAGAAATAAAGGAAAGGTACACACCAAAGGCAGGAGCCGCCGCCGTAGAATTTAGAGTGACGCGCTTCGTGACGTAAACCCGGTAACTCGCGGGAGGACAATGCGGTGAGAGGCCGTCTCGCGCAAACGGCATGCGTAATCCTTCGGAGAAAAGGACTTTGCAAGGCAATTCCTCATCTCCGAGGGAAGATACGAAATAACGGGTTTTAACGGCCGCGTTTACGTTAACCGGGGCAGTATAAACCTCCGGCAGTTNGTGTATAAAAAGTATTGTCTACTGTCGCTGTGTAAAAAGTAACTGCCGACACTTCACTCGGCTGCCACGCGCGCGCGCGCGGCCACTCCTCCGGCAGCTTTTACTGTTCCGTCGGGAGAAAACGCGAAAAAAATCAGGCGGACGGAACGTTTGCGAGTAAACTTCCGAAATCCTGCTAACGACCGCGACGCTTCGCGCGACTTTCAGCGTGGCGAGCGCGCGCGTCTCGATTCCCAAACGACGGAGCCGGCAGTCACGGATGGCAGTTTTATACATAGGTATATGTATGTACGTATACTCTGCGGCACGTACGGCCAGGGATATCGCGGAGGATTAAATGGGGCGAGGATATCGTGAAGCCGGTCGGGCGAGATCGAAGAAAACGCCGGCTGCGATTATTTGCGAGAGACACCGTTCAGACTCGAGTGCCACATACGTTTACGTAGGAAGAGAAATAAGGAAACGCGAGCGGGCGTTTCGGGAGATAGCCGGCGGAGTTTCATGACGATAATCAAATAGCACGAGGGGAAGCGAAAAGGGGAACGATGCCCGAAATATATGGGACATTGGCAGCGGAGGAAAAAGGGAACCGACTTCCCGAGATGTCGTAAAGTCGGGCGCGCGAGGTGCACAAGAGTTAGGAGCGTAACGCGGGAAACGATTCGAGGAGTGCCGAAGAGAAGTGAATGAGTCGAAGAATACGGTAGAGAGTACGAGCTGCCAGGTCGATGAGCGCGCGCACACGCGCACATGCATCGAAATCTTTTAAGCAATCAGGTTTTTAAGGGGCCAATCGGGGGAGAGAAAACTTCATTTTTTCATTATCCGCGCTTTTGACACGGGGAGAATGCTCCGCGATGCTGGTTACTGGTGTAATCCGTCCTGCTTCGTTAACGGAAACTGTCTGTCCGCGTTGTAGTCAAAGATAGAAAACGTGATCGATCGAAGCGACGGCTTGTATACAGACGCGCTCGATACAAGCAAATGTGGGACTCGGCATTGGCAGATCTCCGCTGATTTTCAAAGTTACGAGTACTTACTAATTTATTGGACACAAAAGAAACTAGTTTCACCGACGCTTAATTACGAGCATACGGCAATGGACTGTCGTATCACATATGTAATTTGCGTTAATGCCACTGACGTTTGTTAACTAGCCGACAATAATTCTAAATGTAATGGTCATTCCCTGTAACATGACCCGGTAGTTTGAAATGCATCTCAAATGAATTGGTTTACAGTTTACAAAGGATGATCCATATGCATGATCTAGATGCAAACAAACAAAATTCAAGCTCTATGGAGCTAATTAATTAAATACACAAATATTTAATGGGTTTTCCAGAGTCATATATTGATTATAGAATTTTTAAATTCTAAAATACATAAAAGTGGATGATAATTTATTAATCGAACAAATATTTTATTCATTAATATAGAATTGTCTACTTTAAGTTGTTCAATTTTGTCAAAATATTATTAAAACATATTCATAAGCTTTAAAGAGGAAAAAGTACGAAAGTAGTCTATTGTAAAGGAATAATGTTTCTTTAGGATAACTCGTTCATATAGTTAGAGATAATCGCCAAAGTTAGAGATAATCCAACTTGAATGGGAGACTTTATATGAGCCACGTTATTCGGTCATCTCTCTGGATTATCATTTATTTTTCTGGCCTTTAATAATAATCTACGTGGAAAGATGTTTAAGAATGACAGAGAGGTACTAACCATAAAAACTTTCTTCTGTTTTAAAAAATAAGGATTTCCATAGAGAGAGAGAGAGAGAGAGAGAGAGAGAGAAGAAATGTTCATAAACAAGAAAAGATTGTTGAATCAAATGGAAATCTCTTCGAAGAATAAAATTATATTTAATATAAATTGTTCTCTCTCTCTCTCTCTCTCTCTCCCTTTCTCTCTCTCTCTCTCTCTCTCTCTTCTTTCGAGTAGTAAAAATGATGAAAACTTTTGTGATTATCCGGCACATCTTTTCGAAACGATAAACATGATTGAACGAACAATTAAAAGAAAATCAAGGAATTCAGCTTAGTGTCTACCACGGCCAACAATCCCCGTCGACGAGTACATTCGACGATTAGCCGCAGTGAAATATGATCGCGCCGGAAATCTACAGACAAGTGGAACAAAAATAAGCCAGGTGCGAGACCGTTTGCGAGAGCGTCGGAGTGATAATCTGTAACGAAGTAGCCTGATACGGACGGCACGCGGCGCGAACGTACCGATTGCACCAAGCGGGTGTGAGTGCAACTGGGGGAAAAATTGCGGCGGCACGCGGATAGACTAATTAATTGGGGTTAAATAACTGACTGTAAAATACTTGGCGTGTCGGGCTTGCGCGCGCGCGAGCGCGCGTACAACGAGAACCGGGAAGTGAGTTGGCGGGCAGCCTCGGCACAGTAGCTGAGAGAGAGAGAGTTTAGCCCCGGAGTCGGGTGAGCGACCACGGAGGGCAAGTAGGTACCTTTAATGAGGTTGATAATGGGCGGTTATATAGTCCTTCTCCCCTCCCCTCCCCCACCCGCCCGTTTCGGCCCAATAGTTCGCCCACCCGTTTGCTCACCTTTCTTCCCGCCGTTACTCATTGATTTCGCGGCGCAGCGGGGTTAATCGGGCCACGAGAATTTCGTATTTCAGCGGGTTTTCAGCCTTTACTCGAGTTTAAACACTTGCCCGGGAAGAGTGCCGTTAATTGGATACCCCGATTCTACCCTCCGCGCTTGTCCGCCGACACGCCGGAGAACCACCACCCCGGCTTACGGCCAGCGAGCGATTCCGCTTCCATGTAGCGACTAGCGGGGGAAGTGATAGCGATTCTATCGTGCGCCACGATCGTGAACGTAGATCGTTCCGTGCTCAAGATAATCTTCGATTCTGCTGAACTGTCATTCGGAATCCTACGATCGGCGAGGAGGAGAAGGGAGAGAGGGAGAGAGAGGCGGGAGAGACAAGACAATAGAACTGGGTCGAGTAAACTCGGGAAGGACGCGCGGTATGGTTTTGTTTAAATAGTCATCGTGTTTGGATGAGCAATTATCGCGGACGCTTTTGCCCGCGACCCACTTGTAAAAACATTTCTCCCGCCTGCGAGCGCGCGCGCGTGACTTTCTTAAGATGCGACATCGTGTCGCCGATGACACGCGCGCGCGTTAGGAATGAATAATCGAGTGTTCTTCATTCGCGTCTCCCCTACGCGGCAAAGGGTGTAATGCGCCGTGACTAAAGCGCGCGAGGGACTCACGTCGCGGAAGACGCGTAAACAGCGGCAGACGATAGTGTAAAATGTCGAGGAAAACATGGTCTCGCCCGCTCCCGCTACCTCCCTCTCGCCCGTCGCTCCGCCGTCGTTGTCTAAACAGCGCTGCGGTGAATAAATTCATTTGCAAACGGAACCACGGGGCACGCGGTCATTAGGATCCGCGCGAATTGTCAACCGGTCGTAACGTCGATATAAAGGGCGAATCTCTCGCTTGGAATCAACGCCGGTGCGCGGCAAGTTCCGAGTCCGCGCCCGGGCAACAACAATTTGGGAGTAACTTGCTGTCGACGACGAGGACACGGTCGAGGTCCACTCGGGCGTAAATGCGCGGGACGCGTCATCGTGAAAGTTGTTCGCATCTCGATCGTCTCTCTCTCTCTCAAACGGCGCGTATTCGAGGCACGCAAACGTTGACACAGAGTTTTTGCATTGACACTAAAAGAACCGTAAAGATGCGCACTGATTACGCGCGAGCGCTGTTCTATCACCCGTGCCCGAAAAATCCGACTTTGACAGAAAAAAAAAATCGACCGATCCGGATCACGATCGTGCGCACTTTCGAAAGCTATCGCGATCACGCGCCCGTCTCGGTCGGTGGCCGAGCGCGCGTGTGGATCTTTCATAACTCGGTTTTGTGATTTATTGCGACCTCGGTGATTTTTCATCGAGCAGCCTACGAAATAAAGTGATTGATTGCGCGCGAGAAGGAGCGATGGCGAATGCGGCCGAGCGCGTGCGAGAGAGGGAGAGAAAGGGAGAGAGGGAGGGAGAGGAGAGATATATTTGTCAAGATCTCTCTCTCTCTCTGGGTGGATCGTTAATTTACGATTGTTAATTCGCGAAAGAGTTACCACACTGCGGGAGCACGAAGACGAGTTCGGTTCGGACAAGCGATAAATTCATGTGATGTATGATGTAGTTATTAATATTTTCTTAAGCAGCAGTAAAGGTCACAGTTAATACAATGTTAATGAGATCGTTGAACCGAGACAGAAAAAAATACAATTGCCCTATATCATCAGCAATTTTTATATGTATTTCCAGAATATTTCACTCATGTCAACGATATATCGTGTATACTTAAAAATAATTTGTTTTTTTTTTCAGTTTCTGTTTTGAGATATAATTTAAGAAATTTAATCTTCTTTGGGTAGAAAATTCTGACTCTTCGTGTACTTATATAACATGAAAGATATTTATACCATAGGGAATTAAATCGCGTTTCTAAGAGGATTTCGCTAAGACAACGATAAGATTCAAACAACGTAAGTAATGAAATATTTATTTAAAATGTATTATTTATAAAAATATTCATTTTTTATAGTATTTTATAATTGTCNCAGTGAAATGTAATAATAATAAGCATTATAAAACTGTTTATTTCAAATAAACATTTGCATTTGTATGAAACATTAATTAACATAAAAAGTAATGTAAGAGAAATAAGCAAGTTGATTAAAATCTTTCACATTTATTTTCACAATGAATGTTTGGACTACTTTAAAGTAACTTTTTGATGCAACAATAATATTATAATATTAATAATTTTATATACGATTATGTGTATGTATGTATGTACGTAAAAACAAATTTTTGCGAATTAAATTAATCTTTTTAATAAAACTTTCTTTATTTATCAAAATAAATTATATATTATCGCTCAATACTCATGTATATTCTAAAAGAAATAATATGTTCACTGCGTAAAATATTATTTTCAAAATTTATCAAATCATTGTTGATTTAACGTGTAATATATGTAATTCGGTATAAATTTGTCGAAGAAAAATATATGAAAATGTAATGTGTATGAGATACATAATACTTAAATATCACGAATAATCAAGTAGGACAACAATAGCAGAGTATATAACTAATATCTATGATAGATTGATCATGACATTTTCTCCGATACGAAAATCGCATATAGATTTAGGAAATGAAAAAACGGTAAAATGTCAGAATCACGAAATGATATTATGTCGTAGGCCGGCGATGAAAATACGGCAATGATAAATGCTCCTTTTTTCTTCGACGGACATCGTTAGCGTTGCCCTACGATATATCATTGCTAATTAACCATGAAACATTCGTAACGAGCAAGTGCTTAGTATGATCTAAAGGGTATGAAGAATTACACATATCTGACTCGGAACACGACATTGAAAAACCGATAAGGGGAAAGATATGGCAAAAAAATTCTGCAACATTAAGCTTGTAAGCAATCATGTTGTAATTAACGTCCGCAATACATCTGTTATATATTTGCCGAAGGAAAATCGGAAGCTTGCGAGTCAACGTAGAAGTCTTGTTGACTTTCAAATTGACTTTAAACGTAGAATTTCGCGTTTCTTTACAGATTACAGATTTATATCTAAACATTTTCCGATCCGATGCTGTACCATTATTTCAGTATTTCAAATAATCTATATAATATATCTATGTTAATTAAAAATGCTGCTATAGAAACTTTTATAACATTATATTGCAAAAATATTTAAGTAGATTTTTTAGAAATAGTTTGCTTAATTTTTCATAATGTAATGTTAACCTGATCTAAAGATAAGTTCTTAATCTAATAAGATCTCGAAACACTAAAAGATACATCTCAAAATCTCATTAAATATACCTACTATTTAATTATAAATTGAAGTAGATATTTAATGAATATTCTTAATAGAAATATTTAATAGCTATGAACTATAATAAATGATTTGAAATTTTACAACTTATATATAAATATATACGAGATAAATCGATAATGTACATATAATGAGAGCATATACCACACCGATCGGGGGTAATAAGCATGTTAAAAATATATTGCAGATTTTTCACAAACTAGTCAATAAGAAATATGAAACGTGAAACTGTTAGAAAGATATCCGAATATAGCATATTGTTATAAACATCGTTACGAAGATATGGTAAAACTGGTGATCACGGCGATAACAGGCATTCGTAAAGGTCGCGAAACCGTAAAATTGAATTAAAATCGATGACAACGTTCGCTTCGCCAGATTCCCAATAACGTTACTGTTAACACGTTGCGCGTTTTTTTTTTCGTCTGTCCGATGAAATGATCCAATTTCACCGTGTTCCCCGGCACGTCGGTCGATCGTAGGAGGCAAGCATGCGACCGCACACGCGCAACGGCCGTTTGCGTGACAATTAGGAGACAAATGCAGAGAGCCAATAGCGGAGGAGTGCGTGCAATTCGTTTCGTCGTCGTCGTCATCGTCGAAAAGCACGATTTCGCGACGCGACACGCGGGCAGATCCACCGCTGCGAGAAGTTAAAAGGTCGTTAGCTGAATTCGCGGTAGCAAACTCAAAACGCCGCCATAATTTACGCGGCCGTGTCCCACTCGACCCCGTTGAGTGAGATCGTATCACCTCGCAGGTGTCTAGCCTGCATTCTCGCGAAGGGACATGCACATGCAAGCACGGAAACGCTGTTTAACAATTCCATTCTTGCCGCGAGAAAACGTTTCGCTTAACCCCCCGTCGCTTCACTGTGACGCTAACTCCCACGCGAGTTTATGGAAGAGAGTAAGTCTTCAATTCTCTTGCGCATACCGCACTGTTTATATCTTCCGAGCTAATTTCGTCTCACAGTATGCGTGTATGAAGGAAAAAATATATCTTTCGGCCGCAGAATTGATTTTTATATACTCGAATCTCGTGTGAGATCAAAAGATATATTGAATAAAAATTAATTAATCATTCTGGAATAACAATTATACATGTAAGATTATTAGTTTTACGTTTCCAATACTATTTGTGTAAAGAAGCGAACAGTAAATCTGTGAACTAATCTATACATGTAAGATTATTAGTTTTACGTTTCCAATACTATTTGTGTAAAGAAGCGAACAGTAAATCTGTGAACTAATCTTATATTGTAAGCTTAATAACATTCTCGTTGAACGCATGAAAGGAGCAGGATTTTATCGGCCGATGGCTTATTCGAGTCATTAGCTTAGGAGCGTAAGCGCGCTCGTATTGTGCACCTACGCCGCGTGAAAGGGCGTGAAAGAAATTAATTTCACGATAGCACCGAGCTAATTGTGAACTGTACTTTGAAGTCACCTTCGATATATCACGATGCGCCGAATGCATAAACGTATCGCTGCTCTCTATCCTAATGAGTTTCCCGGCCGCTGTATATCTTACCATCGCCATTGTGCCTACGTTCTTAGCGCGTACGTCCACGAAACATTTGAAAAGTATTAAAATGTTTAGCGCCTTTAACAGTTAGCTTCATACACCTGTTATTTGCGAGACCGTGATTATGCTTAATGAAAAGTGTGCGTTACGATTTCGTTACGATTTCGATATAAAGGCTGGAACATGTATAAGGGTTCCAAGAAGCGCACATATTAATTCGCAATTTGAATAAAACTTTATTGAATAATAGCATTAAAATATAGTTATAGATAAGTCGCAAAAGTTAAGCAGCTTCAAAAATAATACCGCGCTCGTGAAGTACTCCACTCAACTTTAATGGCGCGCTAGATGAGGATAAAATAATTAAAAGGCTTTATAGGGTCAAAACTTACTCGTTGAAATTTAAGATAAACTTTTATAGTCTTGTAATAAAAATATTACTTCAGTATACATATCTCTTTTAATATTTCACAAAGTGTTACATTCTTTTCGGACAAACAAAGACATCTCATAACGTTTAAACTGTGCTACTTTTTTGTTGACGAGTTAACACATTAATCTATATCGAGATATTTATATTTAAATTTAATATTATATACATACCTACTTATATAATCGCAAATGAAAAGAGTGATGCATTTTAAAATTAGAAATAAGAGAAATAATTCGAAGCTTACCATTGCCTTTGGAAGCTTCTATCGTAAGCGAATAGCGTTGATGCACTTAGGTGCGGTGGACCGCGCGCACATGTCATTATACATTCCTCTTTACTCATGCCAAAGGTAGATGCATGAGAAATAGCAGTGCGTAGAACAGAAAAACAAAACTGAGAACCGCACACGTACTGAAGATAGAGTGTGCAAAAGCGCATGTATATGTATATATATATATATATATACACGTATATATGTATATAATATGTATGTGTGTCGGCGGCGCGCATATTTATCTAACGTACGCGTTCGTATTCCGCTACGAAGATTTCGAAGCGCGAGGCACGGAATTGCTAGTTTAATACCGATTCTGCGTGCAAACACACAGGGGTGTGTCGACAGTGGTTTGCTGTTTGCGAATTAGGTGCAATCAAATGCAAAATCACACTGGCAAATATCACACGATTTACCAATCACAGATTCCCGCAATTAATTGCTCGACGCGATATGCTATTAACAAAGCTTATTTCCCGAAGAATCTGCAGGGATCCTTGGAGACACCATAATTACATACACTTCGAGATTGAATTTTATCACATCTTGGCTATCCCACAATATTTCATAAAGATTATTCATTGTGTGTGTTTTAGATGACATTGATGTATTCTGTATTTAATGAATTATTACATCGTATATGCGCGATGCACCAAAATAAGAAAATGGATAAAAATTAATAAATATTACATATGCATTTTGTATTTATACTCATCTTTTAAACATATCTTCTTACTTATATCAATTGAATTTGTAAATAAAAGATAAGTTGGAAATATAATATTATCGCAACATTTTAATTTTCAATATTAAAATTTTATAATTGCACTCTAAAATTAAATATCTACTCAATTAGATGGCTATATCTAAGAATGAAATTCTTGAAATCTCCTTATAATTTGGATCTCTATTTAATTAAAGAACCTTTGTTATCGAGAGGTTGAATTTCTGCATAATTAATCTTTTATTAGATAATAAAATTTCAAAAATAAGGTAGATTTCAGACATATTAAGAAGTCAATCATAGTTAATTTGGTAGAAAATATAGTACGTATTAATAAAAGCACCATAATGAAAGAAGAAACTTATAGCAGGTAAATCGGCTCTGGTGTGAATAAAATATAGCCCGCGCGTCAATCATGCGCCGTCAGCTATCACCTCGAAATAGGAAGTGTGCAATAATTGTTCCGCTCGCTCGAGTTATGTACTTAACAAATCAAATTGCTCCTTCGGTGAATTGACGTTTCGCCTCTTTAAGGAGCACTCATTTTATTAATTTAGCCTTTCCATTACCGAATTGCTCGTTGCATGTATTGTTTCGGGCATTACGATAAAGTATTAGACTTGTACAATCAATTTAGATTAAATGAAAGTGATGTAATAAACGGTTAAATATACGTAATGTTGCACCTTTAATAATTGTGATAAATATGATTATGAAAAGAGCTTGTAGAATTAATCGAATCAACCACTATTTGCTTACATTTTTTTGTAAAAGCACAACAAAAAAAAGGTATTTCTCATTTCAAATACATGCTGTACGTACAATGATTTAAAATAGTAACGACAATTTATGGCCAGACGAATGATACTCACGAATACATATGAATAAACATAATATTATTTAAAATGTATTTTTAAAATCGCACATTACTTACAAGTATAGTTTAAAGTATGGAATATCTCGTGAATGATTTATATCATTTTGTTAATTAAAATAGTATGCGTCTGATAAAGAAATTCGAATGGTTTAATAGCTTGTAAAAAATATATAATTTTACAGAAACGGCAGAAGAAATTTCTGTTTTATTGATTGTTTAAATTCTCAGTTTAAACTTTCCTAAATTATGTACCATTTATTCATCAATATAATGTAAATAATGTTTGTTATCGTTATCATGGCATTATGGTCCAAGTCGAATCCTGGTATTGTATTTTCGGTGGTTTTGAAATCGCAAAATTTAAGGCGGATAAGCGCAATCAGGGATGATTAGAGCCCAATGGTGCTATACAATTCTACTTTTTCTGCATATATTTGTGTGTTAAATATTATATGGGACTTATTGTTTAACGCCAATTCCGATGTCAAGATATTCTTGGCGGGTCTTTTATTTCATTATCGAATTGCTTCGAGGGTTAACGATCAAATAAATTTTTGGTCGGATTTGAACTCGGATTAAACTCTTTTAATTTTTAAAACATCTCTCTGCGCCACGATTGCCACATAATATACAGTTACGATAAAATATAATACTAACGATATAAAAAGCAATTTTTACGATAACAAAATACAAACTAAACTCTTTTTTTTCTCTCTTTTTATACATTTTTTAAAGATACCGATATGTATATTCCTAGAAGCAGAGAGACAAGTTAATATTTAATCGTATTTATAATGATTATAAAATATATAAATTTGACTCATGTATAAATTTAACTAAATATCGAACAATCCGTATAAAAGTACGTAAAAAAAGAATGACATCAAGTCGAGACAGATTTGAGAAATTTGTAATACATGCTCACTCGAATAGCTCTTGAATAATTGCTAAATCGCAAAATGCATAAAATATATCCGTGGATCCAGACTCTCTGTTTAATTTGCGCGGGATAAAATTTCGACCCGACGTGTCATGCATGAATTAAGGCTGTAACAATTTTAAAAGTCGTAAGTCACGGTCTCTAGCGCGCGCTGTAGGGATTTTCATCGATATCTCTCTTTGCGAGAGGCACTCCGGCACAAGTAACTCACGTGACGACTAGATTTAAGGGGTTTGCGTTTATTACGGGCCCCTATCGAGTTGCGTATCAAGGCGCGACGTTGACGGGAGCCGAGAGAGCGGATTAAAAACCGTCAAGCTGCAGTCTCGTTCGATCGGCGTCAAGCGGGATTCGCAACTAATGCGGGGCTAATTCGGGCGGTAAGAGGCAGGGGCAATTAACGGGCGGGCGAGACCAAGTGGATTTACGGAGCCTTCGGCCGACGGCGTGATAATTCGACGTTAAGTCATTAGCCCGCGCGATTACAGCGCAGGGCGCGTATAATGGCGCCGGCGTATTTCACTGGCACCTAATCCGGCTGGCATCCCACGTGCCGACGGCGCGGCCGTGCCACGCCGCGTCCGGAAATCTCGCGATTAGCCCCCCCATTCCCCTCTTCATCCGTTTAAATTTCTGCCGTTTGTCTCGCCGTCGCGAGACGTACGAGTAATCGCGCCCGGGGCGCGAATAAACCGGGGATGATCGTCGGGATCGCGATCTACGAAGTGTGCCCCGGCCGACGGCTAAAGAACCCATTTCCCAGCCGACCGGCCGAGAAAGAGAGAGTAATTATTATCACGCGAATGGATAAGGGGGCGCTCGCTGGACGAACTTCCGCCGTGATAATTTATACTTGATACGATTCGCCGTAGGAGCGAGTGGCAGCGGGGGGTTGGCGCGGCCGAAAGGAAACGGAAAAGAAGGACCTCGCCGCGTGCGCCACTGAGGAAAGAACAAAACAGACAGTGAGATGGCACAAGGCCGATTCCATGCGTCCCCATTTGAATGCACCCCCCATTCGGTCGCTCCCCTTCATCATTCACGGCGGGTACTAGCTGGCTAGTGTCCGCGATTCCAATCGATGCGAGGAAACTTTCGAGAGAGAGAGAGAGAGAGAGAGAGAGAGAGAGAGAGAGAGAGAGAGAGAGAGAGAGAGAGAGAGAGAGAGAGAGAAGAGGCTTCTCGTCCCCAATCAGTGATGTTGATTCGAAAGATCAACACTGCGGTGAAGAAAATTGAGCGAGGAGCCTGCGGTTGTGTGTTCGCGTGGTTGCAGACGTCGTCGTGGAGAAACTATACAATCGAACGGCGTATCGCAACGATCGCGCGATCAACGGAATAACGTAAACTCGCTTCGCGATACCGCATTACGATCGTTCCCGCGGGATCGGGCCGGAGTTCCCGGCGACAAAGCGACGCGACGCGATACAGCGGGATAGGCGACCCGATCGTGACCAATCTCGTTCGTTTAAATTACGGCCGGCTCGTAATCACCTACTGACTTTTATCATCCGCGTAATAAACAAACCGCAATCGTAAAAGCCGACCGTAAAATTTTCTCGGAGGAAAGAATAGAGAGAGGGGAAGAAAGAAAAGAAGGGAAAGAGAGCGTACGGTTAAATACGCAGACCTCGTGCGAAAAAGTCGTAAAAACGATGCAAGCCATCCCTCTTGCCTCTGTCGCTTACGAAGATCCCGATCGCGAAGGCCCCTCGATCGCGAGCGATCAACCGCGACAATTCTCGTCGGAGGCGGCTAAGATGGAATTCATCGAGAAGAAAATGCATATCGCATAATTGCATAATAAGGTGCGTAACGCATGTTCGGATCGTGCAGAGCGAGAGTTTGGGGGAGGGGGGAGAGTCGTGCGTCTGCCGGGGGATTGAATTATTTTACCTGATGACGGATCGTTCAGCGCGGATACCCATGTCGCGACGCAGAACACCGGGATCGCGAGAACGGGGAGCATGTTGCTACGTCGGCGACGCGGCTACGTCAACTGAGGAGTAAACGCCGGGCGCCGCGACGCTCACCGCCGCGACGCGGTTCCGCTTTGCCGCCAACCATGCGGGCGCCTGCGTGCTGCCGCGTTCCGTGTCCGCGTCCGCAAGCTTATAGGTACGCGAATCCGTCGTCCGCGGCGAGCCGAGGCGATGCGGACTACGGCGTGGAGACGCGGAGATATCTCTGTTTACTATCAGGCGCGATTCAAACTCGAGCGCGACGAAGCGCAAACGCAAGACGCAATTGCGTTTCGCGCGTACATACACATTGCTCGGCGAAGGGGAGAACTGTACGTGCAGTCATACACACGGTATGCATGCGAACACAAGAAGCACGGTACATAACAATCTCGTTATTACTTCCTTGAAGAACTTTGCAAGATACCGAGACTTGCTCGAATCGAAAACATCCGCGTATCTTTTCCCGAGATATGCACGTGTACGGTGATCGTCTTTATTGTCAATCTATCAATTTTGAAAAGATTCATTTATTGTTGAAAGCAATTTAGTCTCTCGAAAGACAAATTATTTGATTTAAAAAATAAAAAAAAATCAATGAAATTATTAATTATATGCTCCGATATTAAAATTTAGAAGTCTATAAAAAATGGAATTGATAAATTTAATTTTTAGAACACAATCAATATGTTTCTCACTTTATGAAATATAATGTCCTTATTAATAATTAATATCATGCAACTTTAATATCGCGCAATTGTCTCTTACGAAATTTCTCAGTAGAAAAATTTAAAAGCTTTTCATTAATGAAGATTCTTTAATATTTAACATCAATCATTTAAGCTAAACGTACAGTTAAAATTTTATTCATACATCCAGTTTTTTTTTTCTTAAACTGGATACTGATAGACTATCTATTCTTAGAAAGTAAATTTTGTACAATCAGTAATTATATTATATTTGGTTTATATAATTTATTTTTATTTCTAATTTTATATAGAGACATATGCAAGAAATAAAACTTGTCTAATTGTAAGTCCACTTTGATTAACGAAGACGCCTGTCGAAAAAGCCGAGAAAAAGCGAGTTTGCAGGTAATTACTTTCGCAATAATTACATTGCCTTGTAATCATTCTAACGATCTTATTTCGCTTCGCATCTGCTTCTTCTTTAGCACGGATGAATTTAAAAACATTTTGATATTCATTTCACACCGGATTTCAATTATGGCATTTAACTTATCGCTTCCGATGCACGCTTGCTAAATTCTAAATCAAAATTTTCAAAAATACGTTTTCCCAATACATTTTTATTTTAAGTAGCGTAAAAATATTACTGTGTTATCAGATACTGCTTGGATGTATCCTTTATATGTTTAATTAGCTGGACAGTTATTAAAAAACATTTTTGTTTTTTCGGGCAAGCTATTTCTATTAGTTTTGAGGCAGCGACTTCTAACACTTTACACACACTAAATAGACGTGTAGAAATATACACGTCATTTACGCGTCATTTACGTTTAACTAAGAAGTTGTTATTAAAACTCTAAAAATATCTAAACAAATACAAGGTAACGACCGATGAAATATAAAGCAGTTTATCGATGCATTGTTACGGAAAACAATCATTTGTTTTCGCTTCTCGTAACTTTCTACGCTTCGATGCATCAGCGAATTGTTCACTTTACTACCCGTAGCGTGACACGTACGCAATATTGCTTTTTTTTTTCATGTCCATATAGTTTTTTTTGTCACCATTTCTACCGGACCGATTCGCGATGCACGCTCATGCAGCAAAAATCTCCTCGTGAAGTTCCCATGCGTTCGATCGTGGTAGAAAATTTTTGTTTTTGCATGATTGCGTGTCGCTGTGCGTTTTGATACACACGATAGTGCTTTATCTGCACGGAGAAACGGATCGACAGGCGCTAAACAGTAAATAAACGCCGAAATCGGGAAGGACACGGTCGCGACGTGGTGAGCGTAGCCGGGCAATCCCTATCAACGGTGTATCCTCTGAAGGATCGCGATAGAAGTGGCTCGCGTGATAATTCATGCCCGCCGCGGATACTATTTCTAGCACGCGTGCCACTTGATGGAATCGCACCTCCGGTTCAGCACCATTACGTACAATTGTTTTCGCTTATTACATGCATGCGATTCTCGTAGGTATGTAGGATGTGGCGGACGCGCGCGTCGAGAAACTCTTCCCTCAGTTCCTGAAAGCTTGAGAAAATATTCCATTCGTGAGTCTAACAAGATTGAAATTTTCAATTTGACGTTGCGCGAGAGTACTCGACGGGAGTTTTACCCCATAGCATAATTTGCGTGCAGTAATTTGCGCGTAATAATTTGCTCGTGAAAAAAAAGAGTCGTTCACATGGCCGTAAGACGAAAGCATAATTTATGTACATATGTATAATAATGCGTACATAAGTAATCGCTTTAAATTCTTCTTCGTTTTTTACATCGTAATTTGAAATGGTATCCGGTGTATCCGGAACATCGAGGATACTTAATGTAAACATCCATAAGCTGCGACACGAATTGCTACTTGTCGACTTCGTATCATGAAAGATGAGGAGCTAGTCAATTTTTCTGACAAAGACATGCGATATAAGAACGTGCGACCGAGCCACTTTGCGTGTCAGTGATTCCACTGTGAAAGCAACTT
Organism: Tetramorium alpestre; assembly: GCA_021460005.1. Taxonomy (NCBI): domain Eukaryota; kingdom Metazoa; phylum Arthropoda; class Insecta; order Hymenoptera; family Formicidae; genus Tetramorium; species Tetramorium alpestre. The sequence continues at coordinate 52,961 of JAJVSH010000125.1, read as the reverse complement.
TGCCTTCATGATCTTGGCACCGCGTGCCACGACCCGTGAGACACGCCATACCATCATTAATGCGCCGTAACGTAGTGCATTATTTTATTTGCATGATCGCGCACTTGCGCTGACTCGTCATTTCGGAGCAAATTGTCAGTATAATTTAAAGTTTACGAAAGTATTTTGTGAAAATATTCCTTGTCGCTAAGTGATTCGAAACGACCCGCGGTCACGATATTATACATATTTTTCTGTTTTCATTTATAGCGCGTTGTAATATGATAAACAAAGTACTGACACATAAAAAAAAAATAGTTTTGATATATGTGGAATCATCTAAATCTTGAAAGATTTTATATTGACCTCAAAAAGATTCCTCTGAAACTAAGAGAAAAATAGTATAAGATATTTTATACACTTATACATTATTGACAGAGGAATATGTTTGCTGTAAAACAGGAAGCTTAGAATATGAGATTATAGGAATAATCTCATGAACGTAAAATACTTTTCTTTGGGCGCATAACTTGATTATCGGTCCGCAAATGTCATTAAATGAGATGTAACGCCACACACTGAAAAATATTCATTCTACAGACGAGAAAAGCAATAATTTTCTTCAGCTAAGAATATTTTCTTAAGGAAATCCTAAAGTGACATTTTACCGATCAAGCATTGTTAATTTTTGATTCACTAAATCTTTTAATTGCCTTTACAGATTTAAAAATCCTTTTCCAGAATTAAAGTACAGACAATAATACAATGTGTACGTGAACTAATTTACTGCTTTACCTTTCCACCGATTTCACATTCAAACACATGAAATTTTCACATATAAAATTTTCGCACAGTTGACACTTTTTTATTAAAGCATCTAGGCTCATTCTAAAACTTCTTTACATGTACAAGGTGTAAAACTTTTATATTAACCAAATGTTGTTACGATTGTAACTCGAGTCAACGCCAGAAGCCGATATCTAACAATTTTTTTTGTTTCTCATGAAATCATTTACGTAAAACAAGTATCTACTCCCCTAGAGTTGACATTNAAGAATAATACTTTATTTTTNGAATGAGCCTAGATGTTTTAATAAAAAAGTGTCATCTGTGCGAAAATTTCGTGTGTTTGCATGCGAAATCAGTGGAAAGGTAAAACAAATCAGTTCACGTATACATTGTATTATTGTTTGTACTTTAATTCTGGGAAAAGATTTTTTAATCTGTAAAGGCAATTAAAGGTTTAATAAATCTAAAATTAATCAATTATGTTCAATTGGTAACAATATCACTTTAGAATCCCCTTAATAATGGTTTAAGATATACTCGTAACAAGTTCGGAATATGTTTTAAGTAAATGTGATGCTTATGACGACTTGATGATAGATTTGCGGATATATAAACTTACCAAATACTTAGAACAAGTATATTTACTCGTAAGTAGTATAGATTTTCCTGTGCGCACGTTCTGCGAAGATTCTATAAATCATTTAAATTGTAAATAATCTGTAATTCAATCTCATATTTTCCGCGATAGCGGAATGTACTCAATAATTTGAGGATTATCGCGATGGTAAAGTTCGATCTTCCGTTCCGAGCCTATCTCCGTTTCTCTCCCGACCACTCCGGAGAGAACCGGGTTGCAATGAGTGTGACCGAACTCATTCGGGCGCAATTGTCGCGTGCACCCTTGTACTAGGTACTCCATCGCGACTACACGCCGCGGCGAGCGGCAGATGGAAGCGGATATATTTGCGCCAATCGTCGGGGCCGCGGCGATCGATGCGGGGCGGCCGAGGATCGATTTCAATTTAGCGGCCGTTTAGGCGTGCACGCTCGCGGCTAACGAGCTTTCGAAAGTCGTAGATATCCGACAAGTTGGCCTACAGGGGCAGTCCCGCCGCGGGCTCACAACCACCCGCCAGAAACTTACCGCAGTCAGGCAGCGCGAGTATCCGCGCGAGCATACATGTAACACGACACCGTTAACTCCCTTAACGCGCCGCACTTGTACCGTACAGACATTACACGGACGCGCAGACACACGCGCGGCTTCACCTGGCGGACGTTTATGCGGCGCCCGTAGGGGGATCGTAGTAGGTAGGCATTGTTAACGTCTGAAAAGGATAAGAACGGCGCGCGCGATGGAGGGCGGCCGACTGTTTTACTGCTTTTCCAGCGTTGGAGGAGTCGATGGGGGATGGCGTGTGGTTCCCATTGTAGAGATTAGAGAGACCGGCATATGCACCTGAGGAACGGATTTACGTTCGGCAGCTAGATTACACATTACGGCCGCCGCTTTCTTTCCGCGAATCGCTTTCGTGCAGGAGGAAGCCGGTCCCCATCCCCCTCGTTTCTCCTTTTTTGTTAATACTTCCTAAAGGATCGATGTCACTGTAATAGAACTTAAGTAGAGAAGTGAATTAAATATTCGCTATCGCTGTTCCCAATCGTTCGTACGCGAACTGTTTGAAGATTATTTGAAAATATTTGAGTTTCCGTTTAATTGGAAGCCGTAGTTTTAATAAGTTTTTAAAAAGTTTGGATAAAATAATAACGCAGCTCGCGTGATGAAAAGTAATAGTATGTGAAATCTTTATTGCTCCGAACAGAAATTATAATCTTCGTTTATTATTATATATATAGGTACGGCGTTGAATTACAGTTAATGAGTCTGTCAGTCTCGAGTGCATTTAATTAATTATTGCGGTTTTCCGGAACATTAAAGACGCCTGAAGTGTACTTGCACAAGATTGTCAAAGGCCTTCCAGCATAGGTTACGTAGTACCGTCTTTAATTAATTCCTTCCAATTAAAGAAAATTTTTGTAAACAGTCTACAAAGAGACTGGGCTGCAACAACGGGATAATTTATCTCTGTTTCTTTCTTCTTCGTGATATCCTAATAAGCACGTTTCCATTTGTGCAATATAAAATATTGAGATAAATGATATAACGCACGTCTTAGAAAACCATGTCATTTATTTACGTATAATATCTCTGTTTAGACAGTATAGAATATTTTAAAAATATCGTTGTACAGGCACGCGTTTTTGGACACTGCAGCGCGCGCGAGCAAATCTGCAGGTTCTCGAGACTTTACAAATCGGATTTGGAGTACAATCATATCGCTGTTATGATCTTGTCCAAGTTGAGCGTCACAAATGCAATTACGATCGAAAAAGCAATGTGCAACGTTGAATTCGTAACTGTTGAACTCGTATAACATTTATACATTCAGATCATTAAACTATTATCAGTTATGTCATTCCGGTGAGATAATCGTAACTGTTGTGCAACAAAATGAAACAAATATTTCTCCATGACAAAATAAAATACGTTCGAGAAAATAAATTCCATCGATCGTATATCTTTGTCAGTTATTTATAAAATACATTAGAAACGTTGCTGCATATGTATATAATAAAAATTGATAAATTGAATATTTCTCTAAACTCCCCTTTCCATCGCGTATAAACTCTAAAATATCGTGAGATTACTTTGTGTAAAAAAAGATTCAACGAGGAACAAAAGATTGCTTACGCGTCATCGCATACGGCTAATTTATAATAAATGATACGCATTACGTATAGTAAAAATAAAACTAGTATAGATTTGCGGATTACATTTGCGGACAGATTTCGCTACCATTTCGTTCTGCCTTTCTTTGTTCGGCCTTTTCGATACTTTTTCCTTTCTTTTTCGAAACTTTGCGTCGAACTGAAATCTCTGTTATGCAATTCGTTTACGAAAAGGAACAATAGTATGCGGAATATTAACGCACCACTGAGTAACGGCTAACCAGAAACACATAACATTCGTCACAAACGCGTACGGGTTTCGTTGAGTTCGGCAAGACTGTGGTATTGTCACTGCAGGCGTTACAAAAAATGTTCCCACAATTGCGACAATGGTGCTGCAACAGAAATAATATCCACAATTACTTATTATTAATGCATTTCAATTATTGAACTTACTTTTATTGATAAAAAAATTATTGTATTTTTAATATAAAGCTGATACTATAAAATGCAATATATTTACGTTACGAATTATATATCATAAAAATTGATATTTTAATCATATTTATTCATTTATATTGATATATCAAACATCAAGCATATCAAACTTATAAAAATATGTATATAAAATTATATTCACTTAATTTTATATTCAAATAAATAAAAAATATTCATGTATTTCTAGATCCATACATATGAAAATATCAGCACTCATATATTTTTTAAATTATTTAAATAATGAAACAATGTAATAAATATCTAACATCAGCTTCTATAATAGAAACATTAATATGTTCACTTTTACACTCTTATTGATTTTAAAAACGGCAAATAGGTTGATTTAAATTTGTTAAACTTTATAATTAAACTTCAAATTCTTCGTTTGACAAGTAAATTTGTCATGAAAAGTACATTTATCATGAAATTCTTATACGTAAAGATCTAAATATATTTTACTTGTGAACATAATATGTTTTCAGATACATTTATAACTTACAGTTAACAGTTTTAAACATTTTTAAAGTAATTGTAAAGAGATAATGTGGTGAATTGGCATTTAACTTTAACTATTGAGTTCAACTAATTTCACTCCCGGAGAAAATCGACAATAGATATTCATAAGATATCTCGATTGTCTCGGGGCAATGTAAATACAGTAACGTTTTAAATCTCTTCGCTAGCAGTTTAGGATTTTAACCGAAACGTCCAAACCAATCATAACTTCGCGTATAATGGCGATGAATTTGCCCGCCTCAGGTCTACACGCTGAAAAGTAAAAAGCTCTGTAGCGTAGTTCGCAGTTACGGATTACGTGTGCTCGTTACGTTCGGGTCAAAAAAAGTGCATGCCCGTACCTGAAGCTGGCACGCGGACAACGGCCGGAGCTTTTTGCACTCGGCACCAGGGATACTATTGTCCGCGCGTCAACTTCAGGTAAGAGAGCGCTTAATACTTTTTTGCGGTGTTTCTTGCACAGGTCATTTCCATGTGAGAGTCGTTAGATTGTTGAAGTATAGACGGACATGAAACAGGACTGACTGGCACAAGCTGTTGAAAGTGACAAACGAGAAACAGCGAAGATAAGGACAAACAGGTGAAACAGATTCGTGTTAGTCGCATCGATTATGCAGAACGTCTCAATAGCCTCGTTTGTCTTTTTATAGTCTTCCTCAGAATCGCAGATGCTGAAAAGTAAATGAGGAAAGATGCTAAAAATATTGGCCGATTAAACGCATGCGATATTCTATATTTTGTCGTTTATATTATTAAATTTCCTTTTAATAGCGTAACTTTTATTTGCAGCTACTGTAAAAAGAGATTCATCGTCGATTCATCGACGTTTACTCGAGGAACTCGTACAAATTTTCAAGTTGCAACGTATCCGCAGTATTCATGCCTTTCATCTTTGCATTCATTTCGCGGTCCTACTTGCGCCCAACGTTTTCCCATTATCTGGGTGATCTTTATTTTTGAGCCATTACCGACGACAGTCTATTATATTAACGTGATATTCGCGTACTCCAGAAGCCAAAAGAGAAGCGTAACCGAGGCGACGATTCTAAATTTTACATCTAAATTGAATCCTCTAAGTGAGACGATCGGATCGTCGTTTCCCTCTTAGCGCGAGGTGGTGAGGGTACGGGAGAGTGGTTGCCCGGTTATTACCGGGAAGTAAGAGCTCGAATAATATCGTCCCGATAACCGATTTCCTCGCGAAGTTAATTATTGAACCGTCATCGTGACTTACGATCGAAACGTAGTAGATTGGTGCCCGCAACTCCGTAACCGGCGTGCCTCAAGCACGTCTTATCTTAACTGTGATAGATACCTACTTACAGATACTTTCCAAGACGAATAAATCAGTCTGAGATCAGATTCGAGAGATACTGTCGGGCAAATGATCGACCATAGCGATCTATAAATTCCTCGCGAGATGACTCCGGCTCTTGGCGCGGACGCGAAAGTCTCGGTAAACCGGGGAGACCATCTCGCGGCTTACCTCGCTCGCCTTTGTAGCGCGTAACATCGGGCAAACTCACTTTTATGCAATCGCATGAGCAAGGAAATGAGTTTTCGTCTCTAAAGTTAAGAGTTAAAAAGACGCAAATGCCATTGCATGGTTATTTATGCTCGTGGATGAAACGGCGAACGAAAAGTCTATTTTTTTTTCCTCTGCGAATTATCGTCGCTTTCATCAGTCTCATAACTAATATGTTCAATGTGTGCTGATATATTCTAAACAAACTTGTTCAGTTAGCTTTATCAAAATTGAAGATGCCGCATGATAGAAAGTTAAGATGATTACACCGTGAAGTCTGCCTTAACGTCGGATAAAGTGAACAAAGTTTCGAGAGAATTCAGAGAAATTAATTATGATTTTGAAATATGCATATTCATCGTCTGTAAGATACGTCTTTTAGCTTCGCCCCGGGTTTATACAACACGTAGGAACATTCTCGTTGCATCCTCCTCTCTACAGCGCCATTCTCACCGCATCGCATGTGTGGTGGCGAATAATATTCACTTATCAGCATCTGTGCACACAACTCAATATCGCTTATGATGCTCCAATATGGCAAGTGTACGCTCCCTTATGCAATAAATCCCGCATGTTGTTTTGTAATAAGTGCTTCACATTTTTGTCGCGCTTGGCAAACAACAGTAAGAAAAAGAGGCGTTTACCTTGCGCGTGTAAAAAGACGTACAATTTTTGAACGGGCATATTATCGTTCACATTCTCGGATTCAAATTAATATCTACACTCTACACACATTAAGCTATTGACTCAACTCTGATTCTATCCGTTAGAAAATGTTTACACGTTGTTATCACAAGATGAAACTCGGCGGTCGCAGTTCGCTGTTACCGGGAGCAAATTAAAGCGTCCAGCGACGCGTAAGATACATGGGAAAAGTTTTGCTGCGCCGTCTCGTTAACATCTCGCCGCGAAGTCAAAACGCCGTGCAATCCGCGAGAAATGTGTCAAGTGCGCGCGTGCAAAGCAATTGTCGGGGATGCCACGTGGCGCCGGGCGATACCGCGGGGCATTGCGCTGCATTTAAAAAGCCAGACGCGAGCGTCTTAACCGTGGTCGACCGTGCTAATGCGGACCACAAGGAGAATTATCGTTTTATCCGCTTTTGCCGACGCGAAGGCTCGCGGCCACCCCGGATTTCTTTTTTTCCGCCCGCGAACGGATCCAGTATACCCTCTCGAAGATCTCGCGGCGTTCTCTGTTGCGCACCTCTGCCAACGGAACGGTTTGCCCACTGGCACGATTCCCACCCACACAGCTGGTCGTGCCATGAGTGGCCTATTCTATATTAAACAGTATGGTAATACACCTACCGGGCGAAAAATGAGTAACAAGGATACCCGAGCACTGCCTTGTTATTATGCAATAACTTACCACCCTTTCCTACGCCCGCCTTTCAACCCTCCCGCTCAAGCCGTTCCCTCGCGCGCGGGCACGACGTATATTCCTCGAACCGTCGGCTACGTAAAGCAAAGAAGAGAATACGGTCTAATGTATTTTATGGGGCGAGCAACGTCTCTATCACATTGTCGACTGAATATGCATGCGGGCCATGCATGCACAACGCGTAATCATGAATGTATGTCGGATGATGGTGCAAATAATGTAATTGGACGGCCTGAAAAAGAAGGAAAAGCCGTTCCGCAAACGTAGTCCCGGGCTAGAGAGAAGAATTTTCGTTGACCGCGCGATAGCCAGAAACACAACGGACATGCGGAATTAATCGCTACGACAAACGTCGATGACCAAATGAGGGGTCACGATATTCCTCTGGTATCCGCCGCGAGCGGGATACCAGAGCAGCACCGCAGCGCGATTAGCGGATTATCGACAGCTAATTCCGATGAATTCTATTATCGCCCATGTCCGCGTAATTTCGAACGAATAAACTCTCGACCGCGCGTAAATCCTGCGTTAGCAGAATTTATCCGTTTGACGAATGCATGAATACGCTCACTCATTGTTGGCGCGCCGCGAGCCGCCCTTATCGATGCACGCAACTTGCAACGTACGGAACGATCAAGATCCCCGCGTGAATACTTTAAAGCGCCCATGTCGTGCCGGCACGCGTGATTCGCGCTGCGAAAAAAAATGGAGGCGAGCTCCCGGCGCGAAGAGCTCCCCACCGGGAAGTTTCGGGTCCGGGGAATCGGCCGCGTTTACCGCGTGTAACGCGACACGTCTCTCACTCCCCTAATGAGCGAATTAAAAAGCATTACGAACGCGTGGCCGGCATGTTCTCGCGGCAGGTGCTTAACAACTGCCGCTCTCGAGAACTTGTTTAAGCCGGTAATCCCTCAACCGGCTCTTATCTATCCGCAAATTCCGGCCCTCATTACGGCCTATCGCGATTTAATAAAGGGGGAAGTTAGGTAAACGAAAGCCTTTAAGTGTAATTGCCGGCCCAAGCAACGCGATAGCCCGCTATCTCTAATAATACGACTGTCGTGCATCAAAGTTGTTGCGCGCGAGGAGCGATTTCGATCTCGAGGGATCCTGACGACCTGACGAGCGCCCGGCCCTGCGCGCCATCAGATCTTCGCCGTGGGTAAGTGCATCCCGTGGTGATGCCGAGTCCGCCCTGTCACGATCCGAACGATCCTGGTCATTTAGCGCGCGCTTACTTCGCCTTGTCTCCTCCGTCGAGTCCGACGGCTGGAATTCGCATCAGGGTAAGCAGTAATTTCCCGAACGGCGGAGATAATTGAACAATTACGTACGGTGCGCCGCGCTTTCAGCCCGGCTCTCCGCGCGCGCGAAACCGTCTCTGCGAATAGATCGGATAGGCGAAAGAGAGAGGAATCAGGGAAGGGGGGAGAGTAGTTTCAGCGAAGAAGCCGGAGAAACCGAGAGTTGAGGTGCAAAGTTAGACAAAGTAAGAGTGAGAGAGAGAGGGGGGGACGGGGGTGGGAGAGAGCAAGAGAGGAAAGTTACGAAGGCGTGAGAGCAATTAAAAAGTTTGATTACCTTGCGACGAGTCATGTTGAACTCACGACTGCACCCCTTGCATTGGGTGACCATCCGATCATTTGCCCAGGTTACCGAGCCCTCTTGCGCCGCCGACTGCTGCTGCTGCTGCTGCTGAGCGTTGTAAGCGGCCTCGCGCAATTCAGCCGCCGCTAATTTGGCTGCGCTCAATTGTCCCCCAAGTTCTTCCAGAGTTCGTTCCTGCTCGCCGCACACTTCCTTCATGGCGTAATACTCCTCTTGCAGCGTCAAGTACCTCTGGAACGATCGTAATCACGATTATCCGGCATATAACACGTTCATTCCATTGCTGCGATTAAGGGCGAATCAAATCTGCTGAAATGTAACTCGAGTAGGAATGCAACTTGGATGCAAATCGTTCGACGATTAATATGTCAATTTAAATTGATATCATAAAATTGTGTACACAAAGTGCTTTTAATCTAAATTTTGTTCTTCTCAGATATGTTGTTATATTGACTTTATCCTTTCTCAAATTTTATAATTATTTTTGTATATACATATTAAAATCTGAATATATTCTTGTATTTCTAATATCGTAGAAAATACTTTAGTTTATCCTACTTTAGTTTATAATAGCTTAGTACGTTGACCGTTCGACTTTTAATTTTCTACGTCACTATAGGAATGGTCTATTTTTAAGCTTCATACATTAAATGGAGGTCATTTGTCTCGCATTCAGATTAAAAAAAAAGGGAAAATTAATTTATTTTTATTATAGAACTGCCAAATAATACTCGTGACACGCTTTATGGATTCATAGAAATGAAAATCCAGTATTTGAAAAAAATTTCATTAATTCTATTTCAGAGAACGCCACGGCGGTACTTACTGTCGGTTCTATTATCGAAAGGCAGATAAATCTCCGCAACGGCGTGCAAATTGAATTAGGTACGGGATTATAATCCAGGTTTCGGGGATGAGATTTAAATAGAAAGATCGGATCGCCGCGCCGTTTCCGTGAGGCTCACCGTTGTCTGAACTACGAGTCGGCGCGACGATAACGGCGATACCGTGAGATTTATTCGCCGCGGATACGCCTAAAAGGCAATACAGATCGCACATGGATACGTACCTCGGACACCCGTTTCAGCTGATCGATCTCCTGATGTAATTGAGAGATCTTCTCCGTGTTACAGATCGATGTTTCCTGCAAGGAGGTCCTCCACTCGCGCTCAAGTCGCAATTCCCTCTCGACCCCATTCGTCCGCGCCTCCCGCTCGGCAGCCTCGGCACCCAGGATCTTCACCTTCTCCTCTGCCCCCGACCTGACACCATCCATCTCCTTGCACCTGATTAAGTCAAATCGGTGGTACTTAAACGTCGAAGACATAAAACTCGCGTCTACACCGCCAGAAGCTATTTCATTCAATTGGCTCAACGATCTTTAACTCGTACCTCGCTCCAAGAATTAGTTCAGGATTTCAAAATGTGAGTGTAATGACGCGTGAATTATACCTAAGATGATGACCCTGTTCGCTCAATACGACATTATCGAATGATTAATTTTCTATATATGTATTTATCGCCATGAAATAATTTAACTTGTTTGCGATTTGTTACTTATGCCTGCTCATCAGCAGGGAAGATATTTCCATTATATGTATATATAATTTGTTGAATTAAAGAATTTACTAAAAAAAACATGTATTATTTAATTGAGAATTTTATCAAGATAAATGCTATCTCATATATATGTTATAAGCAAATAAAAGTGTATTTTCGAAAAGCGCATTTAAGGAACTGTTTTGTGATTGCATTATAAAAAAATGTGGAAGAATTAACGAAAATTTATACAAGTAAAATCTATTTTGAAAATGTGTAAAATTATTATCAAAAATTAATAAACCTAATGCGAATATGACTAAATATTAGGTTTCAAAAGTGCCAATCCAGATTTAAGTTTATTCATATTATATTTCATATTTAATTACGTTTAATATAATAATAACATATATACATGTATATATATGTATATATATATATATATATATATGTGTGTGTGTGTGTGTGTGTGTGTGTGTATGTCTATATTGTATACATATACAGAACATGTACATATGTATGAATATATTTCATTGATTTGTTAAAGTTTTATATTGAAAATAGAACAAAAATGCTTATTATGTTTTATATTTTCACTGTTTTATACTTCTCACATATAAATGAGTTTAATAAAATAATATAGCTGTTGAGTTTATATTTTACTAATTCATAAATCAAAAATTTTATAATTCATAAATCAATTGATAGTACTGTGATATATATAACTGTACTTATACATAACTTACCTCACAAGATATTATCATATAAAGTGAGTATATACAAGAGTAAATAAGGAAAAAACTTTATTCAGCAATTATAAAAATTCACAAAAACTTTATTCAGCTGTAACATCTTAATTTAATTGGCGATGACTCTGGGATAAACAAACATCACACTCTGTTCTATCATAAATTTATTTTCGTAGTATTAGTACAAGCACACGTAGTGTCAGAGTGCGTTATAATTTCCACTGCGCTTATACAGTATGTAAGTATATCAATAATATGGATATGGCACGTTTAATTATTCACCATCGAACATTCTACTTCCAAAAAGGAAGTAACGCTATCATCTCAGAAAAATGTCTTACATAAATGTATCGACTAGAGATATTAACAATGTAATAATTTGCTCGAAGCAAAGCTATTTCGTGAATGAATATTAAATGAAGTAGGAATGATTCGGTGAAGTGTAATCGCGAATCAGTTCCTTAAACGCGATTATCACGAATGAAAGGAAGCGTTTTAATTTAGGTACGAAATATTCGGAAATTTATTTATCTTCCCTTGAAATAATATCAGATGAAAATTCTTTAATAATGATTATTCAATGATGAAGAAATGATGTGTGAAGAAATGATAAATTGAGATCGAATGATTAGATGTTCGATAATATTATTTTTCTCTGTTTGATAGCATTAATGATTTTTATTAATATTATGTGATAATGTATAAATTCATCGATTATTGCAAAAGACTTTAAAATATGTTTTGTCAGTATTAGTAGCTACATATTGATACCCGTATGGAAAATGATCACATCAAACTGAGACAAATGTTAGTGGCTAGCTAATCGAGACTATAATTAAATATTTAGTTAGTGATGTATTATTTGCCAGATTTTCCTATATATATATATATATATATATATATATATATAAAATACTTTCCAGTGACTAGTGATTAGTGACTAGTAATTTACAGTTAACCATGACAATTTAATTACGAAATTATATCTTCATGAGATCGCTTTTGACTATCATAATAAATTAATGATAGCCAGCAACAATCCAATAAAGTTACAATTTTGTTGTTAATTAAATACGAATGTCATGATTAAGTACAAATATCTATCTAGTTGCTGGCTAAGCGAAGTATGATACACTTTAAAAGACTTGACAAGTGATATTAACATTACTAATTAAATGTTCAATATAGCCTAGAATAACTCTACCTCATAGAGCGAGGCAGAGAAAATAATCTCTATCACCTTTTTTTTATTTCCTCTCTGACGATAGAGAGGTGGAAGCGATTAATTTGCGAATAAATGATCTATCAATATAAAGGTAATGAAATAATTTACAACAATTTAAAGATACCAAAGATGTTATTCCCTGAAATAAGAATTCAACACCAATTCTTTTTTTCTTTAAAAAATAATTTTTAGTAGCTAGCCACAAGTTTACTTCAATTATCTAGCTGTGAGTATTAGCTAGTACATAAATGTATACATATCTTAATAATATCTTAGTAATTACAGGTAATGCTTGCTATATCTTCAATTAGATGAAAAAACATTATATTACTATTTGACTATTAATAAAACTAAACAACAATGAGTCAAAACTCTAAATAACTAGATAGTCACAGGACCCTGATAACTTTAATTTTCCACACGGGTATAACTATTTGTAGAGTAGCCATTTAGAGAAGTTTGCCAACATCCCCGTGATGATAAGACCTCGTTTAATCCTATAGAGAGTCTTTAATCTATTCTAAATCACATTCGCGACATCTAAGTAAAAAATTAATCATCTCTAGTTAGAGTTGTTCTGCGTTTATTTGCGTGCATGCTTTATTTAAATATCGGCATGACCATTTGCACACCAAAAATTCCGTATAACGACAGCTGATAAGAAGATCTTATCGCAACAATTATATTTGTACATAAATAATGCCTGCTAAAATTATTCAGTAATACAGAGACATTTTTAACGCTTCTTTAAGAAATGCTAAAACATTATGAGAAGTCTGATGGAAAAGAATAATCAAGTTTTTACATTTCAAATGCGACATGTCTCTGAATAATACCTCAATCACAATGATTCAACCAAAATTTTGAAGCGTATAAGAAATGCGAACATCAGCTCTTTTCATATTTTTACAATGATAAATGTAGTCTTTTATATAATTAGAAGACTACACTTTCACAAGCAAAATGTGTCTTTCACAAGCAAAATGTTAAATCTACATAAACTAAAAATAAAAAACAAAATATCTTAAAATGTATTTATACAGAGTGAGTTCACTTAACATAAAAAACAAGAGCGATATTTTAAGAACTAACATTAAATGACTCACTGTGTATAGATACATAAGAAAAAGTTTTACTTAATTTGGATTTTCGATACATTAAAAATGTAATTGCTGATTACAATATTTACGTAACTGAGAGAATGAAATTGATACTGATATATATCGATAATATGAATATATCTGAAATGAAAAAATACTTATTTACAATAAAAAGTATAGAGCCGTTTTTTCAAATATACATGTATCTTCACTGCTTTGGAATGGAATGAAAATGAGCTGGGTTTCTGATAACAAACACGTAACATTTCTATCATTCTTGCACGCTTGCATTCTTGCACGAGAAATGTCGATGACATTAATAAGCTGTCAGATAAAATGTCAGATAAATATTGATCAAACTAGTTCACCTCACACATCATCTAATATAGAAACCCTATATTAGAAATTCACGATACTATTAAACGAAAAGCTGGCTTACACCTTTTGCATGTTAGCAATTGATCAGATAAAATGCCTAGCGGTAAAAAAGGTGTTAACGCCTCAGTATAAAAACGTAAAGTAATAAAGCGCAAAAAAATTTTTTTATGTAATTATTATTATTAAAGACTACGCGCGCGTACTTTTAATCTCGAATATGCGCGTGATCAAATTGCACTTATAATTTAATTAACACTAATGAAAGCAAATAAAACATACTTCTCATCCATTTTCTGGATGGTCTCGCTCATCGACAGTGTTTTAGCTTCCAGCTTTGTTATCAGTTCTGTCTTATGCTTAAGTGAGCCTTCGCACTCCTGAAATAAATATTTATTGAGTACAGACGAAAGAGAAAGGGACGATGCTTGCCCAAATTTCTAAACCTGGAATAGCAATATGATGCATATTGAGTTGAAAATCATTTCCGTAATAATTATGATAGTATAAGTTTAACAGAATGACGCATTTTCTAGAAATTTGTCATATGTCGAATGTATGATATTTTCGCAAATATGATGTAACGAAATTCTTGATGGAATCTTCAGATTTCTTAAATTTTCTAGTTCTAAAATAAAATTTGCATCTAATATTTATAATATTACTTGCTGATGGTAGGCAAATATATAATTTATTGAAAACATTAGGTTTCGAATTTATAACATTATGATTTTTAATAAGTTCTTTTATTATAATAGTAAATAAAAGTAACATAGTGTTACATATCGTCTAACTATTATAGAATATTGATTTTTCACTTCACATATCAACATTGCGAACAAATTAATAAATATTTCAAAACGCTCCATGCGTCATAATTAAAAAAAGGCAAATTATCATTGATTATTTCTTCAATGAAAAATTTTAATATATACGTGTAGGTACTTTATATTGCAATATTGTAGAAATTTCTACAAGAATTATTGTCTTCAACGTAATAGTTTATATTTCGGATTAAAGTGTCCACGATTCGATTCAGTGCTTCAGAGAAGTTCGCTACATCATTTCGTTACATCACAGTAGTTACACATAATTGTCAACGTAATAATAATCGATTAATCTTTTAAAGTGGCACTGAATAGATGTGTATGACAGTATGCTATACGCGAAACACAAGTGGAAATCTGGCAAAGTAATTCTGCACGGTTCTGTATGTATAAAAAATGTACGCCTCGCGTGCAACACTGAATAGCCACGATATCCGAAGTGTCGAGATCAGCTGTGGAATTAATCGTGTTAGGGTAGGCGGTTATCTCTCTATTCTTTTGCAACTTGCTCGGTCGTTGAACTATTCATGGTAATCTCGGAGGTAGAACGACTCTGTTTCAATTTGTCATTAGAGACTGACGCCGGCTGCTCGTCAAAAGAGCGTTGATGATCGACTGTCGACCGGGCGGTCGCTTTCTCCGCGGGTGGGCGACCCCTCGAGAAAGGGGGGTTACTCTTATTAAGAATAGATTTCGATACGCCACCCGGAGTGGTGGGGCTGCGTATACCTTCGCCATCCTTCATCAAGTGATTATACTTCTCGAGGTTGTTAAGGATCTTGCCGATCTGATTGGTCTTCGCGTGAAGACGGCTTACCATCTCGCCCTTCTGTGTCAGCTCATGCTCACACTCCTACAAGGGAAACACGTCCAGAAACGGAGAATTTACGTGCCCGCCGAAATCCTCTCCGAGAAGAAAAGATTCCGGCGGAATAAAAATTTCCACCATTGTCAGCACATCCACGAAAAAGCGCCTAAACACGCTAGTGTAATGTGTAATAACCTATCTTGCATTAAAGACTGTTTAACTATTCACTAACAGGAAATATTAATAAATAGCAAAAATGTCAATAAAATGTGGAAAGATATAAAGGTTATTGCTTTCGTGCTATAACTATAATGGTTCCGTTTAAAAATAAATCCTATGATTAAAAAATTTTATAAATATTAAGTTATATAAAAAAATTACATCTCTCTATGTTATAGTACACTTGCTTACGTTTAATGTCGAGTGTGTTTAATTGAAAACATTTATTGAAAGCATATGTAAAAAATTTTTTTATTATAAGCGATTAATTCGGTAAATTAAAATGGGACAAATTTACTGAAGAAAAATTATTAATATATTATGAAATAAACACATTCTCTCTTTCTCTCTCTTTCTTCTTAAATAAACTGTAAAAAGTAATTATTTACATAAAATGCAAGTAGGCTATATCACAGAGATGAAAAAGTTATACGAGAATAGTTGCAAGTTATACAACCTGCAGCTTTTTGTACATTTCCAAGTTGATTAATTTGATATCCTCCAGCTGTCGCCTTAAAGATATTATAGTATCCTGTTTCTCATGTATATCCTTCTCTAATAACTTCATAGCTACTTCCATTTCGGATTTCATGCTAATCTGTATGAAAAAAAAAAAAGATAAAAATACTTATCAATCGCTATGTGCATTTTCATGCATTTAACTTTTATAAATTTATGTCGTAGAAAAATTAAGAGTTGCAATATTCTATATAGAGATTCACAAATGAATATTACATAAAACAATACTCTCTTATTAACCTGTAATTCCAGTTCTTTTTCTAAATCTTGCCGCGATTTCTTTTCAGATTCTATTCTACATCTAAGTTCCTCGATTTCAGCAGTAGTCTCTGTTATTTTAAGAGGTACCTTTCCATTCTGAAATTGAATCAATTTTTCAGTATTCAGTGCTGTAATTAATATTTACACACGTAATTTCAATGACGTATATATACCTCGTTTGCATCTTTAATCTCAATACCAAGTTCTTTCTTTAGCTGTCTGTTCTCATCTTGAAGCGATAAAATATTGTTCTTAGCAATGGCAAGATCTTCTTTCATAAGAGCATTTGTTGTCGTCAGAGATTCTACTTTAGCTTGGAGATTCGTTACTGTTGCGCTAAATTCGACAGGGAAAATGTCAAAATATCGAAAATAACATTCGAAATTTACGATAATTGGATATTTACTTTAAATGTCGATTAAGCTCTTCGATATAATTCTTCTGATCAAGCACTGTGGTCATATTGTCGTTTTCGAGTTCATCGTCTGGTGATTCACCGGGTATATGATTACTATTGCGCAAATATAATGAAAAGTCGATTACACCCTGTTGACAATCGAGGTCTTCTTCCTGTCACAATAGTTACGATCGATTTTGGCTTAACGACATTATCACTTTAATCAAACGCATACATGCACGCTTTCACATATGAGAAAAAACGCGACAGTAATCCAGACTGACCTTTACGCAGAAGTTACAATCGATCACATTTAATCCCACTAATAAGCCCATGACTACAATTGCCTCTTCGCTCATCATCAGGGCGTCCGGTTCGAAGTATTCCGACAAAATATCATCTTTGTGATCTATCAGAACTTTGAGATAATCTGCTAATTTTTTTTGCATCAGTGCCATACGCAGCCAAGCGCGCGCCCTACCCATAGCTGTCCTAAAAATGATAGTGATTCAAAATATTATATTCCAAAAATATAAATTACACAGAAATTTTTAATTAATTAAAGTCCCATAATTAATTANTTAATATAATTACCAATTATATAGCGAAATCTAATTTTAATTTAAAAAAATCGTTCATGAAAAGATGTACTTTACGAAAAATATACTTGATGTATAAAGCTATCGCATCTATTGATAAATGCCGAAAAAAGTGAAAATATGAAAAAATATTAATAATAAAAAAATTTCAAAGAATCTCTTGAAAAAATCTAAAAGATCTCTTATTGGTCAACACAAAGTATCGATCATGTTTTAAAAAAACTTCCTAACACAAAACATTATTGTAAATATATCTATATTTAATTTTATCGCGTGTAAATTACGAATTAATTAATTATACGACTATTAATTAACAGATACTGTTGATTAGTCATATAATTAATTAGACAAGTTCAAGCAAATATAAATATGAGTCACAGAGCTCAGAATAGAAATACGCAATACCTAACAGTAGGTAAATCACGAATGCTGGACGTAATATCTTGTGCTTCAGGACAATATTTCTCTACGAGCTGAAGAATATCCCACAACTCCTTTTTGGGTCCGAGAAGACCCTGAAATCGGAGGCTCGTTAATATCAGATTGGAAAAATCCGCTGTCCGCACGATGGCAAGTTTTTACCTTCTTCGGCCGTAAACCATGCCTAAGCACATGTTCAAGGACGATGAAAAAATGTTGCAATGGCATATGATCAGAATCGAGCATACGACCATATTTCAAGGATGTTTCAATCAGCTCCTTGACGATTAGTTTCGAAATGTTAACGAGATTACTCCTCTCGATGATCACCGGATCTCGTGCTGCAAAAACAATACGTGTCTGTTCTGACTTGCAGTATAATCTCGATTAATTTCCCTCGTTTAATACTCAAAATAATGATTTCAAATTTAGTGGCAAGTATCCTGAACGTGAAAATATCCTTAATTAATATACACTGAGAGAAAAATATAATTACTTTTGGACTCAACCACAATTTTAAAATATTTCTAACGATAATTATGGTTAACATAATGATGCATATAGTTAATCACATTTATTGTTAGAAATATTACAAAATTATGTTCGAGGCCAAAAGTAATTATATTTTTCTCTCAGCGTATTGAAACTTAAACAATGTAAGAATGATTGCGTAGCACAGTATGCGTCAATTTTATAATTTTGTACTTTTTAAAATAAATAAAAGATAAACAAAGAAGTGCAACCGTAAGCGGAGATTTGCAACGGTTTCGCTATTGAAGAAATGCATTCCAACCGAAGTGCCCACGGTAAAGCGTGACAAAGAAAAAGAAACTTTTTTTTTCTATTATAATCAAGAAAAGCGATAATTATTTCATAAACGGTATAAATATCACAACACAATTAATTAAATCTTGCTGAGCGTGGAAAAAGAAAACTGATTCAGAATTCCCGAATATGTATTCCGCTAATTGAAACAGATGAGTGCGGTAACATTCAGTACGGACACAAGCTGGAGACATGCTGCAATGACGGTGGACTTGGTGGCATAATATCGCGAAGCTCTCGCTGCTCGGGAAGCTGTTGCTGATGATGATGATGATGATGGTGATGGTGATGACGATGAGCATGACGATGATTAATACCACTTGTGAGAGCGAGCGGCGGCGAGGGTGACCGCTGCATCGAATCTTGGAGCGAGAATTCGACATCCTGCAGCTCCTTCAAACAGAGCCACTCGCCATCTACCGACACTCGAAAATTGCACAGATATATTGTGTCCTGAGCACCAGCCATGTCTTCCTCCAACATGACCCCGCCGTGATGTACACCACCGTGATCGCCCGGCGGCCGCAGTTTCAAACCAGTCAGGGATTCCTGCCGCATAGAAGACGATTCCTCTATCGTCTCTGTCTCTATCGTCTCAGTCGAACTTGAGGATGCGATATCTTTCAACGGCCGTTCACTGTTACACTTGATTTGCATAGACTTTTATTTTCCTCGGTAATAATCCTCGTAGATTGAAGTAGCTCGCTTATTCGAATTAAATCCTCTTCTCGTTGTTAAAATAATGAGTCGGTTATAATTAATAAGCGTCGATCTGTTCTATTAATATTTTTTGATCTATGCATCTGTTAATTCATGCAACATTAACTTGCTCAATACTGCAAAATAAAATATCTTCTCCTTTCTGTTAAATCGATCAGCTGTTAGAAAAATGTGTCGCAATGGATGAGTCACTCGGTAGTAGTGGCGATATATTACAGCCAGATTTTACGTTGTTGCCAACAATGTAAAGATCTGCGTATGCTAATCGTGCTGCTGTTCTTTGTTATTTCTTCAAGTTATTATTCTTCGATCACCACTACTTGTCTTATCAATGGCAAGTAGACGCTCGCTTTGATAAGGAATGCTCCAGTTAAGCTGCAGGTATTGACGAGACGACGAATGAAATCAACTTAAGCGAAGAAGGAATGGTAAACGCGCACTAGCACGACTACATCGTAGTTCCAGGACGATGCGATTATTCGCTCACGTTATGTGTACAGGAATCAACGCACTCATAGAAACAACTTGGAAATCGGAGTATAGAATGTTGAGCGAGGAAAATTTTACGTCGAAAATAACGAGAGCTCCGGCAAAATGTGAATATTGATTTTCCCTCCTGACTTTGCCTCCATCTACGATAATCAATACAGGTGCCGTTGCGCATCGCCATGTGGTGCTGCCATCACCTTTCTGTATTGCTTTACCGGTATAACAGCACAGCAATAAGATTTATTTACAAAATTCTTACAAAAAGAAATAAGATGGTGAAAAGAGAGTAACGCATGCATTTTCATGTTCAAAATTTTATTTCGACATCTCGAAAAAATTAATATTCTCATATATACGATTACAAATGAGTATTGTAAAATAAAGTTTTAACACTGTACCATTTGAACTACAATTATCACTCATTATTACGTCACGTAGAATTGCAGCTGTCGTAAGTAAATTTCTTATGCAGAAAATTTAACAATATTGTATAATAACTTTTTGCAATTTTCACATCACAGTTAATTAATCACGAAGAAAAAAAACAACATTAAAAATGACTCACTAAATATTCTATTAAAATATTGATATCAACATACCGAATATATGTAAATGTGATTAGATATTCTCTGCTTTCATTCGATGAGCACTCACGAGATAGATGTATACATGTCGAGATAACATACTACATACAAGCAATATCAATATTGTTATCGGCGAAGTACTATCGCTCGTGACATAATTGAAGCGTAAAAAAATAAACAGATAAATTGCAGAAACTGATAACAACTATGTTGTATTATTAAAAAATTTGATCAACTTTACAATAAAACTTTTCAAATTAATTTAGTAAACTTTATCAAATTTGTTATATTTTCCTATTAAAGAAAAAGATGTAAATTTTAACATAAATTAATCTAAATGAAACAAAGATAATCAGCATTTGGAAAAAATCTAAATATAAAAAACAAAAATTAATTTTCATTGAAAATTATAATTTGAATATTGTGCAGACATTTATGATTTTTATTTGTATTGAATTGTGTATGGTTTCGTTAATATAAATAAATCCTTTTATTTTATAATAGTAGTAAGAAAATAAAATATAGATTTCCGAATTAAATTACATTTATCTCAATTTTTCTTTCATTTTCAATTATCAAATTCTAGTAATTAATTTTTTATAAATCAAAGATGTAGATAAGACGAAATCAAATCTGCCAATGGATCGAATCGATCGCTCCCACACGGAGCCACGCATTACGTTTCAGTAATTTTATTTTATGTGACTTATAAAATTACATATTTCATTATTTGTAAATATTTATTGTTCCTAACACACTTTGAATAGAGACGAGATAGAATTTATTAGAGCTACTATAGAAAACCTAAATAATACAGAAATTCTTTAAATGCAAGTTTGCTAATTATAAAGAATTTAGAAACAATGGAACATTTTACACTTAACATTAAGAGTAATTCAATTAAAGCGATTTTTTTTATTTACTTCTTTTTTCTAAAAAATTTATCACGCATTGACTGACGTTTTTCAAAGTGCATTACTTGGAATCATGTGTGTGATTCAATTTAATTTTATATAATATTATAAAAATATATATCACAATGTAATTCAAAAACTATCTCTCTCCTCTAACATAGGAATTAATAATCTCATGTGATCGCGCACGAGAAGAATTTTTTGGCACTACAATCTCCGTAATGAGAAAAGTGCAGCCATTTACAGCTTGATTGTCAGATATATCCAACGCAATTACGTAGTTATTAGGATGTGTACTGTCCAATGGATTCGTATAACGTCTCTATCCGACATAGAACGATCGTGAATAAAGAAACAACAACGATGGCGAAAGACGTGTGCGCACAGTACGTCCACGTGCGCTTAACACGCGGGCGCCAAGGGCTGAGCCCGCGAGCAGCGGACTTTTGAAAAGCGCGCCGAATCACGGGACCATGCAACCATCGGGCTGTGTACTCACGTCTCGGCAACCACCAGGCATCCAGCTTTCTGGGTCTGGACACGACGAGGTCGGGCCATTTGTCCTCCCGTATGGAATAACTCGACGGCGAACGCGAGACACTTTTCTCGTTTTCATCGGACGCGAGGCTACCGGTGAGCGATTTCTCGGACGGGGATATTGGCAAACCGTCGCCACTCTCCGCGGCCATATTTACGTTCCCACTGTTCCGACTAACGGCGCATTCGCCGACACAGAAGCGCTCGTATACGTATAAGCGGCCATGGAAGCGTGTTAATATCTCTCTCTGTTACGACGAGTCCAGGCCGCTGCGTCACTCCTCTTGCCAACACGTGGTAAGAATTCTCCGTCACACGCACGCCTGCATCCATCAGACTCGACTGGACTGGAAAATCAACGTGGAATTCGGAGCAACGTGACGAAATTGAAACAAGCGTAGCGACAAATGTAGTCCATTGATCTTGTTTGACTTTTGCCGAGAATACTAAAGCTTACAATTGGATCAAGAAACGGTGTAAAGCGTAACGACGTAATTCAATATCGCATCTCCGCGTCGGAGAATTTTCTCTTGAAGCGAGGAAAAAGAAAAAGTCCATGCGCGAGTGAAGACGAATGATTATTCGATTTCAATTTCTGTTTTCAGAAAATAATGGATGTTTAACAGGAACTTTGTTAGCATTACTTTTTAGATTGTGTCGTATATTTATACATTTCAAAAAGATTAAACTGGTTATACATAAATATATATGTATAATAATATTCTTCTCATTAAAACAAACAAAAAAATTTTATAATACATATTTTTAAAAAGGTTTGTTAAAAATTTAATGTAAAGTTAAAATTAAAAAAATTAATTTAACTGTTCTTTGTAAAAATTGTTTGTTGTCAATAGGAACCCAATAAACAATTATTTTTAAATAGCCCTTTAGATAAGTGGATTTAAGTTGGGTAGGTCATGATTGTGAGATGTCACTACCAATTCAACGAT
This sequence comes from Tetramorium alpestre, assembly GCA_021460005.1. Lineage (NCBI taxonomy): Eukaryota > Metazoa > Arthropoda > Insecta > Hymenoptera > Formicidae > Tetramorium > Tetramorium alpestre. The sequence continues at coordinate 29,876 of JAJVSH010000125.1, read as the reverse complement.
ATAATTTACAATTTATTTTAAATTAACTACAATTAACACAACGATAATTAAGTCTCTAAGTAATTTGACATTTAAACAAATAGTTATGTTCAATCTTTTTGAAACATCTTGTATCAAAGTCAATAATGTTGTCAATGAATGTCAATAAATTCTTCTTTCACTTATGAAAGATCTTTCTGATATTTAATTTTGAGCAAGTATCGAAATCATATAGGTAAATTCTTATGGATAGAAAATATATTAATAAAATATGTATATCTATATATGTGAACTTACATAATTTAGATTATAAAAATATAATTAAAAGATTATTTTACAAACTTTCAGAAATGTTTAAATAATATTTAAAAGTATAATTATTTTTACATGTCTCTTAATATATGTATTATTATATATATTTTTTAGAAACAGTTTTATTGTAATATACTAAAATGTAAATATCTTAATAAAAGAACTTTTTAGTTATATAAAATATAATTTATAAATTACTCCTTATAAAACTGCACCTATAAATAATATCAGCACGCAACAAATAATTGCGAGTTAAAATTTATTGCTCGAAATATTCAGGTGTAAACGCCTGGAATAAACGATAATGTCTGCGCACACGCACCGCGTACATTTTTCCAACCCATCCTTGTTAGGTTGAGTAACCCTCAAGCCACAGTCGAAACTGGATCCGCCGCGCATCATTCGACTTCCCTCTCTCTACTGCATCGGGAGGAGTCTATTGTTCAAACGACATTGAATACCACGGTTGCGATCCTGATGGCGCGAAACACTTGTCTTCCGAACGTCGCGATAACAATGAAGCAAGATAATGTGAAGGACATCACGTTGTAAGATTGCAAAAGAACGCTTTTGTAAATTCACTGACGGAATATTATTTAATTAACAAACGCTTAAACAAATAAAACAAAATTTGTGAGCGCATTCGTCAAGATGTACGGGATGCTGCTGGAAAGTGTGCAATATTTTGTGCAGGTCGGTAAAGTGCGAACACATCATAGAACTGGCATTGTATATTTCATTAACTTGGGATATACATTTTATTTGGAATATATGTATTTGGAGAATGATTGAGTTTTAATTAAAATTTTATTTCTTCTTCGTTTTTCTTCACGGTAAGTAGTTTCTTCCAAGTAATCTTTTTTTAATTTGATGTAACGTATTTATTTTGTTTTTTCCGATATATGATACGCATATAATTGTAAAAATTGAATTACATTATTACAAAAGAATTTTTCTATTGTGTATTATTGCACTTTTACTTTCAAAGAAATTAATGATTGATAAATTAAATTATTTATGATATTATGTATTAGTTAAAATACATCAAACATAGCATTGTTACTTTTTATGGGTTATAATCTCAAATGTTTTAAAATGTGATAAAAGTTATAATGTAATAAAAAAATCAAAAAGACATTATTCACATTAGTCGTTTGATGGTCAATAAAAATTTATGTATAATATAAAATTATAAATAATATAATTTTACAATTTATAAGTGTCCCAACTTAGCGTACAAGCATTTTCGATACTTAGTTATTAAAAGTTTTCTAATCAATCTAATCAATCTTTTTGTCATCTTTCTAATCAATCATAAACTTACTTAACATTTTTTTAATTAGTTTTTATTTAACTATAAACTGCATTTAAAAATTAAAGAAGAAATGATTTATTAAATTTAAAATAAGATTTATTTTATAATCACTTTGTGAATTCGCTTTTTTTATATTTCAAAGTTTTAGCTCTATTTGTTATATCATAGAGATTGAATATTATAGAGAATCGCATAAGTTTTACAAGGTTATATTGGCACAGCTGCTCCTGGAAATATTCAATTTAAGAAGTTTAAGATTGTGAATGTTGCGTTGATGAAGAACAAGACAAAACTTTTCTACAATTTCTATTTCTATAATTTACGAATATTAAAACTTTTTCTCAATAGATTTCTTTTACTTAATTGTTTGATTATTTTTCTTCTCAGTAAAAATTTCTTCTTCATGCGTATATTAAAGAAGTACGATCACTCTTTTCTCGCATCAAAGGACATTTATCTTTTAGCTGCGCAGATTTTAATGAATCCTATCTTATTTCTTTTTTCCTCATACTTTTAAATTAATTATTATTAATTTATTTTTTATTTATATTATTTATTATAAAATAATTATATTTATATAATAAAAAATCATGATTATTAATTAGATAAATTAAAAATAAATTAATAATTAATTCAAAAGTTACTAACTTTTATTTCATAATATAAGATTATTTCTAATTTAATAGAGAATTAAATACTTTTATTAAATACGTTGATGCAGTTTTATATAAATATCATATATAATTTTATCATATTAATTTATTCAAATTTTATTGAAATTTTTATAAACTTTTATTTAAAAGAAGTGTTTGATATAAAGTATATGTTATAAGTATTATAATGATACATTTGTATCTTACGCGACATGCTAATAAGTTTGACAAATTCATATTAATTGCACGTCGTCAGCATCCATTTTAATGAACTGCATGCACTCACCGGATATTGAGTTGCTGAATTAAGACCAAGTACATTTATCTTTAAGCTATCTGCAATTTACACTAATTGCAAATTGTTTTTTTTTAATCTAACAGTACCAAAATTAAACTCATTCATCAATCTGTCTAATTCTTTACGATGTTTTAAGCATGATTGGTGGTAGAAATATTTTTCTATACACATATAACTAACAGTACACATATAATTAACGGAGCCTTAATTGTGTTAATATAATAATAGTGTTAATATAATAATTATTTAAAATATAATAGAATTATTACATAAAAGTTATTACAAAAAATTGATTATTATTGCGATCTACATTTACCTTAACATGATATAAGACCGTTCCTTGACCGTTGTATTTTTAATACAAACACTCAATTACTGTTTAGAGTGTCCTTTTGTTTAATTATACACATGTAATTAAAAAAAAATAAAAATAAAATAATTCTATCTTTTTCTGTTTCTTGTAAAAAAGTTATTTTGTCTTGTAACATATAATTTTAATAAAATCTAAATTTAAAATAAATTTTAATTTAAAGCTTAAAAGATTGATATTAATCTTATTATGTATATGTCCTCTATACGTAAATCAAAAATATATAGACACACATATTGTATTTCATCTACATTACGGAAATAAATTTCACAAATGCGATAAACATCTGATAATAAACAGTGATAATAAATTACATTATTCTCTATTGCTTCGTGATTTCATTAATAAAATTTAAATTTACATTTAAATGATACTTCAATATCAAATTTTTAATTAAAGTATATTTTATATCATAACACTACAATTTAATTATTAAAAACTTTATTAAATATAAATTATTAAAAAATATAATTATTATTTTACAACGGAACTCTTTTACCACTATTCTTCAAATCTGTTTTAGTTTTTTAAATTAAGAAGAAAATTAAATTACAGAATTTTATAAAAATTAATGT
>JAJVSH010000125.1:0-24660 GCA_021460005.1 Tetramorium alpestre | reverse complement strand
AAGATTTTATATTTTTGCGTATATATGAGAATAATATCGTTGATGTGAAATTAATGTTTTTTCCGTGCATCTTGTACATATATTTCCCAGTATTTCAAATAAAATAAAAAAATGTTTCTGAAACAATTGGCTTTATCTATTTTTATTTACATGATAGAGAAGCTATTATCTTGAATGTAAAAGCTGTTAGAGAGTTAATTCAGTGAAAAGTATTGACCTCTTTATACTTTTTCAGAATTGATAAGTCTTTTATAATCAGAAAGTTATCAATATGAAATTTTTATTTGTAAAATAAATAAATATACTTTTCATTTTTNTGAAGAAGTTCAGAGAACTTCAATGGCATAATATGTTTTGTATGTTAAGTAATATTTGTGTTTTTCTATTATAATTATTATTATTATAGTATTATAAGTATAACGAATACATTGAAGGGAATAAAATAGGACATTATATATAATGTACATTAAATTTCGTTTTACAATTACTTAGCATTTATAATTTTTAGAATAATACATTAAACATGATAAAATTAAGAATTAAAAATAAGGAGTAAAAATATTTGACAAAGAGCTAAAAATATTCTTTTACAGTTAGAATTTGGCGAAGAAGTATGGATTCGCATTTTGGAAAAAGCTGATTGCAAACATATGGTTTTTAATACAAGACAAATATATCCAGATGTATTAATGACTAATTTAGCTACGGCTCTTGCCGAATATACTGGTGATTCTATGGATAACATTATGCAATTTTTTGGAAACTGCTTCGTCAGATTTTTTAGTAATTTAGGGTAAGTTCTGTCTTTAAAAAATCTACAATACAAAAATTGTGTCAACAGTTCTACATAATTTCTGAAATATAATTAGCCGCTATTAGAAACATAATGTTGCGCATCTTTATTCGCAAGATCGCAAAATAAGTATCTTTTATAAGAAAATGAATATTTGATATTTTTACGCATTTTTGATAGCTAACCATATTATGTTACTCAATTATATCTTTTAATAAATATTTAATTAAAAGTAATTCTTCTTATTACACATACAACATATTTCTTTTTCCATTAAAATACAATACATAATTTNAACTTCAAATAATAATAATTTATTATTATTATAACACAAATAATAATAATTTATGCATGTTGATGTTTCAAATATGTATAATTGCTTTATTTATGTGGATACCGCGATGTTATTTTGATATTAGCATATTAATTAATTTAACATGTTATACTCGTTTCTTGGGAATTGTTCCGAATTGATCGATGTACTTATATATGTGTGTCACGTACTTACGAAGGAAACGCTTCGTAGATACGTAATAAACGAGGTACTTGAATATGAATGGACTTAAAAGACTTCCTTTTAATCTTCGATGCCTTAATTGTACAGAGTTTTAAAAATAGTATCTTATTCTATCAACATGTAAAATTGACGCGTTATTGATTTGTTTTGATAATATCTTGCTTTCTGTTATATGCCGCTTTTAATCTAATAATTAAACTACATACATGATCATAGTGTATACTAATGTACATTAGATATTCTTCTACATTATATTTTTACATAAAATTTAACTTCAGTTATATAGATGTATTTCTTTATTAGTATTTTATTGTTAGATATACTATGCATAGTGATAATACTAGTTAAAATAACAGTTTTGTCAATAAATAATACATAACAATAACGATTAATTAAAATGCGTTATGTATTATAACGTTAATTATTATTAATATCCTATATTTGATATATTTTTAGCATGCATTTTTAAAAATAAAATTATTTATAATAATTCTTTAACTTAATTCAATTTTGCTTAAATTTTTAAAGATATACATATAAAATTTAGAAAAAATTTATAAAATTAGAAATACTTTAAAAATATAGAAATATTTAACTATTTATTCATTAGATTGTTTCAATCTATAAATTTGCGTGTTCATTTGCAATATAGCTCTTGAGAGCATCCTTATTAAAGATCACATATTCAGTTTCGTGACCGCTTCTCATCTTAGTAAAATAAACATTATTTGACATGGGGGAACTAGGAAATTGGTTTGATCATCCGAATCCGTTTATAATTGATCCACAGAACCTATTATCTGGCACGTAACGAAGATGTTATTAGCGATATTTCTCTTTAACAAATAATACTTTACGTAAATGCATTATGTGTTTTATACGGATCGATCAAAAAATAATATCCTACATTCTCTTTCTCAGTTATTAATAAAGATATTGTAGAAAAATAAAATTTTGTATATACTACAAATTTGAAATTTCTCGCGTTTGTTATGGTATACAGAATTGCACAGGTCTCTGTGAAGTTGGCATCTCACTTTTAAAAATCGAAAGTTTTATTAAGAGTTCCATTGGCACCCGCAATAGTTCTACAGTTCCTGATAGGTTAGAAATACAGTTCCGTTGATTTACCATAGTTAAAAAAATGTAATTTGAATTTTATTTTGATTATCTTACAATTAGTTAAGAGAAATAAAAATCATAAATTATTATTTTAATATATTACAGATTTTTTATTACAGGATGTTCCATAACTCTGTCCACACAGAAAAAAAACATTAATCACAAATCATCAATATTATTCTCATATATACGCAAAAATATAAAATCTTCTTTAAAGATTTTGATAATCTTAAACAGACAATAACTTGCTCACATAAAGAAATTTTGTTTCTNTTTAAGATTATCAAAATCTTAAAAGAAGATTTTATATTTTTGCGTATATATGAGAATAATATCGTTGATGTGAAATTAATGTTTTTTCCGTGCATCTTGTACATATATTTCCCAGTATTTCAAATAAAATAAAAAAATGTTTCTGAAACAATTGGCTTTATCTATTTTTATTTACATGATAGAGAAGCTATTATCTTGAATGTAAAAGCTGTTAGAGAGTTAATTCAGTGAAAAGTATTGACCTCTTTATACTTTTTCAGAATTGATAAGTCTTTTATAATCAGAAAGTTATCAATATGAAATTTTTATTTGTAAAATAAATAAATATACTTTTCATTTTTTTGAAGAAGTTCAGAGAACTTCAATGGCATAATATGTTTTGTATGTTAAGTAATATTTGTGTTTTTCTATTATAATTATTATTATTATAGTATTAAGTATAACGAATACATTGAAGGGAATAAAATAGGACATTATATATAATGTACATTAAATTTCGTTTTACAATTACTTAGCATTTATAATTTTTAGAATAATACATTAAACATGATAAAATTAAGAATTAAAAATAAGGAGTAAAAATATTTGACAAAGAGCTAAAAATATTCTTTTACAGTTAGAATTTGGCGAAGAAGTATGGATNCGCATTTTGGAAAAAGCTGATTGCAAACATATGGTTTTTAATACAAGACAAATATATCCAGATGTATTAATGACTAGTTTAGCTACGGCTCTTGCCGAATATACTGGTGATTCTATGGATAACATTATGCAATTTTTTGGAAACTGCTTCGTCAGATTTTTTAGTAATTTAGGGTAAGTTCTGTCTTTAAAAAATCTACAATACAAAAATTGTGTCAACAGTTCTACATAATTTCTGAAATATAATTAGCCGCTATTAGAAACATAATGTTGCGCATCTTTATTCGCAAGATCGCAAAATAAGTATCTTTTATAAGAAAATGAATATTTGATATTTTTACGCATTTTTGATAGCTAACCATATTATGTTACTCAATTATATCTTTTAATAAATATTTAATTAAAAGTAATTCTTCTTATTACACATACAACATATTTCTTTTTCCATTAAAATACAATACATAATTTAAAAGGCTTTATGATCGATTCTTGAAATATTTAATAAATATTTAATTAAAAGTAATTCTTCTTATTACACATACAACATATTTCTTTTTCCATTAAAATACAATACATAATTTAAAAGGCTTTATGATCGATTCTTGAATATTTATTTTACCAATTTTTTTATCACAACATTTAGCTATAAGCGCTTTAGTTTCTACTGTTCGATTACATGTATTTCTACAATCATAAATAGTTGATGCGACAGAAACCGAGATTTAGAATTTAGGATAATATGCATTAAAGATTAATATACATGTTAGTATAATTGATTAATTTAATTATAATTAGATACTTGTGTATATGTCATCTATTTTAAAAATATTTACGTTTACATAAAGAGTGATGAAATTTGCATATAATGTTTAGTTTATTTTATTAGGTATGATTGCACTGTAAAAGCAACTGGTCGTTATTTCTGTGATTTCTTACAAAGTGTTGATAACATTCATATGCAAATGAGATTTACGTATCCAAAAATGAAAAGTCCCTCTATGTACACAACGCATGTAGATCCACAGGGAGTTGTTTTAGTTTACAGAAGTACTCGACAAGGTTTCACGTATTATCTTATGGGTAAGAGACTTTATTCTTTTCGTCTTATATAATAAATATAAAAAAAGTTACGCACTGCTATTATCAAAACTTTTATATACATTCTTCTTATATAATAAATATAAAAAAAGTTATGTATTGCTATTATCAAAACTTTTATATATATTAAATAAGAAAGATATAGATATATAAATATTTTTTCAGTTTAATTATATTTTACGCAATATATTTTTTTTACCAGATATATAACATTCTACTTTTTTTAGGACAATTATTTCAAATAGCAAAAGATGTATATAATACAGAACTGGATATTAAAGTATTAGAAAGTTCAAATAATATTCCAGGATCTCGAAACGTAATGGTTAAATTTCGAATTAATTTCGATAATCGTGAATACGTAAGTTTTAATAAGACTTTATTGTCTTTATTATTTTTTTAATGAATGAAAAAAGATTATTATAAAATGTACACATTCACACACACACATATATATATGTATATATTAATATATAACTATCTTTTTAACTAAATTTTTCGTAAAGATATATCTTCTGTATTTTTAAAAAAATCTAACTAAATGAAATTGTCAAAAAAGTATGTATGTATATGTGTGTATGTAAAACTTGGTTTATAAAAACTATTGCAGATTAAAGTATGCTTCTTGCTGTTTATTATACTTACATTATTATTAATTAAATTTATTAAACTGTAAATATTTATTAATTGTATTATTTTTAATATATTAACAATTGTTAACGCTACAATTTACATTGGAAATCAGATTGCAAAGAACAATAAAATGAAAGCTCCACTAGACCGTGAATTGCCACCTATATCGTGCACATTTTTCTTACGTCTTTTTCCATTTGGTGTCGTAATGAACAAGGATATGCGAATACTAGGAGCTGGTGATAAATTGCTTCAAGCATGGGGTGGCACGGCATCTATTTTAAACAAGCATGCTACTGAAATATTCAAATTAAGAAGACCGAAGGGAATTTCATTTACATGGGGGAATGTAAGTAATATAAATTATACTTTGGAAGTTAGTTAGTTTTATGAATTAAGATAATATTTTCAATTGTCATGTAGAAACTACATACGTGCATGAATTCAACATGTAGATACTTTTACATTTTTAGGTAATGTATTTGCATTCCGTTATATTCGAATTGGAACTCATTAGGGCAAATGAGACACTTCATTCTTCAATAAATTCAGATGACATGCCAAGCACAAGCAGTGGTTTAGACAGGCGTGGGAGTCAAGGTGCGAGAAGCATTTTGTTAAAGGGTCAAATGAGACACATTGAAGATATCAAAGCTATTATATTTCTCTGTAGTCCTTTGTAAGTTTCTGTTATTATAATTACATGTTCGAAGAATAACTTTGATTTGTAATCGATTATCTTATTATAATAGAATCAACAGTTTAGACGAACTTCTTAATATGGGTCTGTATCTTAATGATCTAAATCCTCACGGTATGAGCAGAGAACTGGTATTGGCAGGATGGCAACATTGCGGAAGGTATGTCTCGTTACATTCTCAAACAATAGAAAAAAATTATTAATATTATTAATATATTAATATTATTATTATCTGTATTATTTATTTGCAGGTTGGAAATGATGTGCGAGAGGGCAGAGCAAAGGTCGGCTGAATTGGAAAATAGCTATGCATTATTGGATCGATGGAAAAACAAGGGCGATGAGCTTTTATATTCTATGATTCCGCAAACGGTGGCAGACCGATTGCGAGCCGGAGCCAGTCCACTGAGCACTTGCGAGGTGCGCAGACTTCGCACATTTCGATCTTCTATCTAACAACTACTTAAAAGTATTTTTATTTACAGTCATTTGAATCAATAACAGTTCTCTTTTGCGAATTATGCGACTTTGATTATTCGACCATCGAGGGTGCGATGGATATTGTCTCATCAATGAACGCCGTTTTTTCTTGTTTCGACACGCTAATGGATCAGTTTAACGTGTACAAAGTAAGATTATTAATTTTATTAGAGAAGTGTCACATATCATTTCAGATAATGTTGAATTTAATGTGACATATATAACTTGGCATTTATCATTGAGACTTTTTATTACGTCTGAGTCATGAAGATAATGTTTCTCCGAGCTACTCTACGATGTCGTCGATCATATGTGCAATTGTACGTTGTATTTGCTATTTACAATCATATCGTGATAGGTGGAAACTGTTGGTCGTGTGTACATGGCAGCTAGCGGAGCACCGGACAGAAATGAAAGCCATGCACAGAACGTCGCTGACGTTTCTTTACAACTCATCGAGCATGTTCGATCCCTCAAATTGCCTTCTGGATTGGATATACGAATCCGTATAGGTAACCATTCTGCACACACAGGTTCAAATTCCCGAACGTAATATATTTCTTGTATCTCGTGGGAGATTTGGTTTCGTTTTCTCGATATTCCGATTAATTTTATCTTCTCAAAGACTGATGATCGTATCGCATAGCAACGATAATAAATGCATGACTAAACAAACTGAATTAATATTTGTCTTAAAATTTAAATTTTCTTAGGAATTCATTCTGGACCAGCGGTCGCCGGTGTGGTCGGTATCAAAGTACCGAGATATTGTTTCTTCGGAGATACTGTTAATACGGCTTCCAGAATGCAGACCACTAGTCTGGTAATGCAGCTATTTTATCTTTTACTCTACTTTTATTCTACCAGTCAAAAGTTTTTGAATACTTTGAAAATTAACAACTTGTCTATATTAAGTAAAATAAATGTATAATCGTGATTAAAAACACGAATCAAATTCAAATAGAATTCAAACATATTTTAATTGATCAAGAAACAGATCAAGATTTTATTATTATGTCAATTATGCATTTCATCAATTGTTTATCATAACGGTTTGAATTTGTGTTTGGAAAAAAATTTATGAATATTTAAAAATCCATTTTTATCTATCTTCTTTTGAAATTTTCATATTTTCCACACTGTTTAACTGCATTGTGGCGTAGCCGGGAAAGGTGCATATTTCATCTAGTACCAAAGCTCTGTTATCAAAAGGTCGTTATCATACCGAATCACGTGGAGTTGTTTGGGTAAAGGTTTGTATTATAAATTTTCATTGATTATATAATAACATTATACATATATATCACATATACATATATATAAATATTATTTATTATGTAAAGGGAAAAGGAGACATGGAGACGTATTGGTTGCAATCAGCAGCAAACAACAAAATGAAAGATGAAACCAATCAAATGTTGAAAATTCAGTAACTATAAAAAGTCTTGTAGTCAGTATATAGAATCTTAATATTAAAATTAATAAAATCTATATATGGTATAATCACTATAAAAATATATGTATATTTTATATTGTCAGAAACAACTTGTCATGGAAACCAAATTATTGATTATCTACTCCTTAATATATTATAGACTTTGATCGTGTATACAATAAACAAAATTACTCAAGTTTTATAAAAGATTATTATTAGAAAATTATACATTGCACACTGAATTTATTTATGTCTTATTAATGTATATTAAAAACAAAATACTCATGATGTATGTATGACGTATGTGTGCGCACATTTGTTTTACATCACTATTTGTTTATTGTGATGTAAGTAATAAAAAATAGATAGATAGAATATATAATAAGTTTTCTCCGAAATTCCAAGTCGTCTGATTGCGAGAAACAGAGAAAGTCACTTTCTTCTTCTACATATTCTATATTGTGAATATTGACCAAAGTGAAGAGCGACGTGCCTTAATTTTTAATCACTGTGTGCTTAACGTTGTGTATACAATTCATATACATGATGTAAAATGTCATATGATTGCGTATTATCATATACTCGTACGCATGCTATGGTAAAGCATTATGTTACACATTTACATATACATTAAAAGTAAATAGATATTAAATAATTATCATGTCACAAGGCAATAAATTTTTGATTGTACGATGCCAATCAGAATTGTCAACTGTATGTTTCATAGTACGCTTCATTGATTGTTCTGTAACTTGTACATTTTCTGTCATTATATGAATAAATATGCATTAACTAAAAAATAAATATGTCAGTCTATAAAATTATATATCAATAACAATAGCAACCATCCTTGATATTGTATTGAATCCATGTAAGGAATCGATTTACTCTGGTATAAACCCCGGGATATCCAGATTGGGCGCATCCTTCGCCCCAGGATGTAATCCCTGCAAGTTTAAATTTTTTAAAAATTTGTCTAACTTTGTTTCTGTGAAGTGTTTTCTTACATTTAACAGTTTCTTTGAGTTTCATACGTAAATCGCCTATTTAAATAACTAACACAATTTAAAGTTGAACTTACCAACTATGTAGTAATTGTCATTCTCTTTTACGTGTAACGGACCACCGCTGTCTCCCTACAATGTGAGAATTTACTTTATTTTTCTTTCTTTAAAATTTACCATATTTTACATTTCTTAAAAATATGTACCGGACAAATGTTCTATTAACATTTTTTTTTTGCTTTATTCATTACTTATTGCATTTTTACTAATTATTTTTATAAATTAAAATATATTTTTTATGTTTCAAAATACACACTATAAAATTTATATTCTGTTGTTCAAAATAAACGTTTAAATATATAGCTACTGATACTATTATCTTAATTTAAGTTTAATATAACTTTCTGCTTACTTGACAAGAATCTTTGCCGCCTTCTTTGAAACCCGCACATAGCATGTTATCTGTTATTCTGCGCGGTGGATACTTCATAGAGCGACATTCCGCGTTTGATAGAATAGGGACCATAACTTCTTGTAAAGTGGGTGATACCGGACCACCTTCCCTTACGGCGCCCCATCCGGTCACTATACCTTTTTTGCCGGCGAAGGTTTTTACTAAAAACAAGTTATAAATTCTTAATCTATCACACATGCGAATAAATTTGAATTATTTAAAGTCTCGTTTCGAAAACTCTAGATAATCTAAATTTGATTCTTAATCTTTCTAATGTTTAAAAAATAAAATTTTGTCGGAGAAATTAACACACATTTATATTTATGAATACGTAAAGGTACCTTGTTCCGGGAGACAAACAGGTCGCATCGAACCTTGAAACCTTATAGCAGTCTTTAATTTTAAAAGTGCAATATCGTTATTGTAATTGCTAGTAGAGTAACCACTGTGCTTGATCGTTTTTTCCACTTCAAAATCCTGCGTTTTGCTTTCACTAGTTGAGTTCCAATCATGTTCTAGTATTCGGACAATCAATTTATTCGCATCGAATCTGTCAACAAGAATCTGATCAATCATTTTGCTCATACACATATTCAATAATAATAACAAATAAACGGATGAATCACCTGTCAATGCAATGAGCGGCTGTTAGTACATATCGTGAATTTATAACTGTACCACCACAATAAAATTGCCCTCTATACAGCAATAGAACCATCCAAGGATACTGATTGACAAGCGTTTCGACGCCTCCGACAATACGATTGTGTTTGTTTGTTAAACCACAAGCTATAAATAATAGATTAACATTTTACTACAATATTATATACATTTACTACAATATTATATACATTACATTGTGTATATATGTTGTATATAATTTTTTTTAATATTAATCAATTAATCAATAATATATAATTGAAATAAATAATATTTTCGATAATAGTAGTAATGTAATTAATAAAGTATATATCAACTTTTTATTTATAAGTACATAACAATAATTTATAACAAATAAAATTGAGAGATATAATTATATTAACTTAAAAATTATTTTTAAAATATAATTTAATTAATTTAATGTAATTTAATTAATTCGAATTTATTGTATATTTATATAATTAATCTAGAACTTTTAATATGATAATAAATTAAAAAGTATATGTAAACATACTGCATTTTAAACATTCTTCTGGTTGTTGCGGTTCTATAAGCGTTGGTGGATATGGTGGCTGGACCACGGAACCAAAAAACCATTCCCAGAATCCTTTATCATAGTCAATTCCACTTGTGCTATTCAAGTTTTCCTCCTCCACATATATAGTTAAGTTTGACGGCAGCTGTTATTTAAACATGTTTTTTTATATTAATTAATTATAATATTTGTATCATAGAAGTGAAAAAAAAATTAAAACTTTTCAGATTTGTTGTGTTTATTATAAATATATATAATTTATTTTATTGTAACACATATATAAAAGTTTGTTATCAAAATATTTAATACTAGATAAAAAGTTATAAAAAAGATAATGTTTGATAAATTAATCATTTAAGAACAATCCACTTTTTAAGTTAATAAATACATCCGAAAAAATTGAAAATTTTTATATATACTTTTATATACTTTATTTTTAATATATTTTTTAAACGTTTTTTTTATTTTGCAGTAAATTAGTTTAAGAAACGCTTTATCCATATATACTTTTTATTCACAAATGATTTTAAATGTGTGAAAACACTACACCGTTTACACATCGATGATACCTCATTATCAACAGCAACTGTAATCGATACTGTGATAAGTATTAATAACAATATAAACCGAAGCAGCATTATTTCTTAAACTTCAAAATCTAATATTGTTACAACGTTGTTTCTACTGTGCACTGTGAGAAGTATCAAACCGAGCTGATCCACCACACTTCCTGCTGAGGCAGCATATACTTTCACACAAGCCGTCGATTCGGTGTCACGTCTTTATTTATACGGAATAGTGGACAAGCCGGTAGCAGAAGTGAAAATTTAGGCTAGCGGTATGTAAATTCACCACAAATAAATGTTGTAAGTATGTAAGAAATCTGCTAAAGTTTGGAGATGGCGTATCTTTTGCTCAGATAATTCCTTTTCCTCTTTCTTCCGTGATTTCTCTTTTCAGAATAAAAAAAAGGGCAAAAACGAATGTCCCAGTTAAAAGTAATTTATTAGAAATAAAAAAGAAATAAAATAAGCGATTCATAAAAAAAGTTCTTTCGTATTCTACTTTCTTTTTTAATACTTTTTATAAATTGTAAATAAACTTATTATAAATATTTTTTTATATTAATTTTTATTCTTTATAGAAATTTCTTGCATTTAATTATATAATAAGTACAACATTTAATAAAAAATATTTTATAAGACATTAATATACATTACAGAAAGAAATGTTATGGAATTATTAAATGTGTTTTTGGAGATAAAATAAAATGTGGCAATTGTAAATTATATTAAATAAATTTGTTCAAAAACAGTTTTTAATTAAAATATTATAAAAACCAATATTCTTGTATACGTACACATTAAATGTATATTATCATATGAATAGAGAGAGTCATACATTATACATCTTACTTTCGAAATCGGACATTTGAAAGTTTAATGAATCCATTGTAATTTGTGTATTCTGATTCAAAGACGCTTTTACAAATCTTTAGCATTATGACATAAGCGTGTGTCACAATGCATACGGTGTCGCGGCGATACTGCCGCAATATTCCAAGTGGAAAATGACAGTCCGTCTGGCGGATTCTGTCGTCTTTACCACTTCTTCGTCTGATCTGATTTATCATAACTTCGATTATTGCTGAACAAACAAGATAAGATGCGCGGCAAGGCAACAGATTGTACACCACCTGTAACCTGTGACAGTGGGTCAAGGTATATAGGTAACGAGACCCTCATGCGGGCGAGACGCATTACCTTATTGTCTCGATGTACGTCTACTTTATCAGAAGCCTTGCTTTATTTTCATATATCTTCAGGGTCAGATTAAATCTGCGATGTAATTTCTTCACGGGCACAAATTTATTGTCACAGATAATATCAAAGGATATTTACACACACATAATTCTAAGCAGAGTTTAAGGACACTAAGATAAAAGAAAAATTCAAAAGAATCATCAAGATAAAATAACTGAAATTTTAAGATTACAATTAAGTATATAGCGTGACATTGTTAATACTGTTGAAAAGAAAAATTCAAAAGAATCATTAAGATAAAATAAGGAACAGAAATTCTTCATGATTATATATCATGATTATATTTTACATTTTAATTAATTAATTAACTTAATATAATCATGAAGAATTTCTATTCTTCAATTTTATCTTAATGATTCTTTTGAATTTTTCTTTTCAACAATATTAACAATGTCACGCTATATATTCAATTACAATCTTAAAATTTCAGTTTCAAATATAAATGTAATACAAATGCACATACATATATTTCAGAAAATATTTAAAATTATTTTACTTCTAACGATCTTTTCCATTTCTAATTATTTTAAAAAGCATGAAGTGATGGTCAATTACATGGAACGTTTTGTGTATATAAGCATTGTGTATGATAAGCAAAGCAAATACAAGATAAAAAATTGAACTTGAGGTATATTCTTATCGCTTGCGTATCATGCACATCTATCAATCGATGAAAAAAAAATAAAAAAAGAAATAATTATAATCCACGAAAGTTTAAAGTGTTAAGCACGATTAAAGATAAATTCAATGCTCTTGATTTTACGAACGTGTTCAAAGAAACGTAAAGCTATTTAGGCCTCGCTTCGAATTCCTCTGGAATTTTAACATCGACTTAAGATCATGTGCATATAATTGGAGAGTCATATAAATGAAAGTAAAATTATAAATTAATAGATTGTAAAACATGACGTTTTATCTGTCGTGATAAATGTGTGAATGTAAGTATTAAACAATGCGGAACGAATTCAGTTGCGGTACTTTCAATTGAAGATCTATTTGCATGCACTTTTGTATTATATGTCAAGTGTTTGCCACACAAATCTCAGGCCCTTATTTCAGATGACTAAAAATTCTTGAAAAACTGCAAACATTTTATTAGCTCACGGACTCATCGTATTTTTATGATTGTAACCGCAGTTTTAATAGACCGAGAAAATTGTATGACTTCTTCCTTTCATGCTACAGCTCAATGAAATCGATGACAAGGACAAATAGTTATTACATTAACCCGACTGTAACCGCAATAGCATCCTATTATAATGTTTTAGCAAATTTTAGAAATTTCTAAGAAATTTTTAATGTAATCCATCTTTATTAGTCATATTTAAATTAAAATAATTATCACATCACACTATTTAATTTTTTGTGACATAATTCATGCTATTGTATTGGTAACATATTTGTAAACTGACACAGGATTTTTAATTACTTACTGATTACTTCTCTTAAGCACATACATGACTGATTGCTTAGATTATTATCGTATATTATATCAAAGATAATCTAAGTCATAACAGCGATCAGTTTTCACGTCGGGCGCTCGCATGAGAAAATCACTTTCTTCGAGAAAAGAAAATGCAATCAATTTGTTTCATAAACATGTATTCGAAGAAAGTGTCTCATGATATAATAACAATATCAAAATTTCGGTACTTTGCGTACGACATAACGAGATAACGAAAGCAAAATTCTTATAATTACTTTGCTCGCGTTTATTAGCAGCGATAATTCATCGCCATCGTCGTCGCCATCATCATCATCCTCATTGACGACGATTTTGTCATCGTCATCGTTGTTACTGACGCCCGTCGTCGCAGTTATCATACCGCGACAGTGAATCGTAACGGCCATGGGGCGCGGTGGCATTCGCGTTCATCCGCTGACGAAATTGACATTGATCCAGTCTCGGTGGATCCCTGAAATGAAGGGTCGCTGTGAGAGGAGGTGGACCGGGTTGACATTGGACGTTCGTGGTGGCCGATGGCCGATTGCGCCATAAACTGTCGCGCTTGTGCGTACGCGCGCGAACTCTCATTGTGCTTGTACCTGCGGCGGTACTTGTGCAGGTGAGACAACGGGCGCGTACACCGACCGACCGGGTGATTTAAAGGCTGTCACATGCAACATCTGCCAATGCAAACGCACCACTCAAGGTTGACGATCCCCACCGAGGCACGCGGCTGGGTTTTTTCATTAGTTATAATTTACTATAAAACGGCAAAACGACCGAGATGCCTTTAGACTTTTCACGCTACGGATGTAAGCACGTGCGCGGACCCGAATTCCGCAACAAAACAAGTTTACCGATTTTGCCACGGATTACTTACCGGAAATCTCACTCACACGGCATGGACGGTTACGCAAGCACGAGATACATTTCTACACTATTCTTGTGCCTGAGCTGCTGTTACGCATTGCCTCGCATGGTAAGTTAAATAATCATTATATAGATGCGGAGCTTATGTTTATGAGAAGAGGCTAATAACAATAGCAATGTCAATATCCTGTTTTCATTTATCTAAATTTACATTTAAATAATTCGATAGAATATAATATAAAAGTCAATAATTATTAACATTAATTATTAACATTATAACTAATTTTAAAAACCATTTTTAATTACATTTTTTTTTGTAATTGTACTAAATAACTCAACCTTTCTATATACATAAATTTTCAAAATTTTTTAAAAATTATTTAAATAATACTTGCTAAATTATTAATAAGGAATAGATTGTTAACTTTTTTTAATATTTTACTTTTACATTCTTTTTCTAAATTTATGCATAAACACAAATAGTCTAAAATGCACTTTTTTCGAAAATTTTATGCATAAAATATTGTTAAAAAATATTTTTTTATTATAATTTTCTAGTAAAAAAAAATATGTATATATACACACACAACTTTTCTTATAGTCTTTTTTCATATTAATTAAATATTGATTGATCTCATTACTTAAATTTAATTTGAAAAAATATAGAATTAGTAACGTTGAAATATCTATTTATATCTATTCTTTCCTTTATAGACATTATCGAACAATAGACGAAATTTACCTACCTCAAATGCTCAAGTGCACTATAACATCACGAATGCTGAAATTGGCAATCCGACAATAGACGAAGTTTCTTATATCGATTTTGATGCTGCGCTTTCATTTGCTTCTGAAAAGCCGAATTTTTGCAATGATTGTGGTAAATAAAAGCATTTGAGCTAATATATTTGATGTTTATTTAGATTATCTAATATATATTGTATATATATTATATATATATAGATGTTTACCTGTACAATATATATTGGAGAACATTATAAGCATATATAATTTTGAAGCTTTTATCTTTATATTGCAATAACAGATGTAAATAATAACGCATGTTTTAATCTTAATCGATAGAAAAATATATAATAATTTATTTTTGTTAAAATGCATAAATGTAATAACTGCGATTTAATTTTTTCTTAGAATGTAAATTAATGGAACTAATTATAAATATAATAAATAAACGTATTACATACATATATAATGGTGTTAAAAATTATCTATAGTTGTATGAAAATAAAATTATTCTAATAAAATTTTCTTCTTTGTACAATTTTATACATGTGTTACAATTTATGCATTACAAATTTTTATTTTTTTGTAATCTTGTTTCGAATATATAATATGAATATATAGTATAATATATAATATATAGTAGAATATATAGTAGAATATATAATATATAGTAGAATATATAATATATATAAATTGTTATATATATAAATGTTTCGAATATATAATATATAATTTCGAAAACATTAAAAGATATATCCAACTATAACTAAATGAAATTAATAATTCCTTCTAGTAATTTGTAAAACTTATTGTATTATATCTAGTAATTTGTAAAATTTATTGTAAATAATTAACAAGCATATATCGAATAACCTTCCTTTAGTCATATTAATTATTGATTATTCAAATTATATGTATGTATTAATAAATTACAGTTTGCGGACTTGGAAGAAAGTCGAGAATTGTTGGGGGCAATGTGACTAGCGTTTATGATTATCCTTGGCTAGTTAGCATGAGTAAAAAAGGGACATTTTACTGTGCTGGAAGTGTAATATCGCCGAGACATGTACTTACTGCGGCTCACTGTTTACAAGGGTACATGTGAAACAATTACAAATTAACAGATAATTATGAATTTATATAAATTTTAGAATTATAATGTATCTCCATTATTTTCAGATTTGACATTAGAACCATCAAACTTGTCTTCATGGATACCGATCGTTCTTCAATAGGCAGCAACGCTATAGTTCGCCGTATTAAATCGGCAATTATTCATGAAGATTTCCATAGTTACACGTTTAATAATGATATCGCAATTATAGAGATTGATGAACCCGTATCTGTGAATGGCATTATACGAACAGCATGTTTACCAGACAGTAAGTTATTTACAATACTAATGAGATACATATCTTTTTAATATCAGTAAAATATGTAGAAAATAAAAAAAAAATTAATATTTAAGCTTCACTAAATCTGATACAATACATTATAATATATTATAAACGTTATTATACATATAAATATGTATGTACATGTAAGTACATGTATTATCATTTTATATGTTTATATGAGTGACATCTAAATAACAATTTCATAATCTACAATATTCAATAAATACTTATTGCTGTATTATTAAAAACTTTTAATGAATACATATTTTGAATTTATCATTTTTAAATTCAAGTTACACTTAAAAATTAACGTGCTCTCTGTCGGTAGAATCCATGTTGTTGCAATCTGTCATAGAATATTAACATAAAATTACAGACATGATTGATTACACTGGAGCGCTCGCTACCGTAGTTGGCTGGGGTCGAACGGGGGAGACTAAGCCAGTGAGTGACGAATTACGAAAGGTTAATTTGCCAATCTTATCACAAGAGGAATGCGATCAAGCTGGATACGCGAAAAATCGCATTACGGAAAATATGTTCTGTGCCGGCTACATACTACATCCAGAGGGAGCGGTAGGAGGACGAGACGCTTGTTTTGTAAGTGTTTATATATATAACCAGAGTTTACAATAAATATAAACAATTAATATTTTTGGATGAGGAATAGCAAATTCATAAAAAATTATCCTTGCATGCGTATGTGTAAATTATTTATAATATTAGCAGAAGATTCTCTTTGTTTTTATTAAGTATAGTATATTAAGTATAGTATAAATAGTAATTCTAATATTCAATATTATAAATAAATATGTGGCTCAATTTTATTATTATATTAATTATTAACATAGTAATCATAATTTTAAAAAAACGTTCAACCTCATAAAATACACTCAGTAAAAAATATTACTTTTTTTTATGTATATATATTAAATAATATACAAAAGTTTTTTATTTCATTTTTATTTTAAGGGCGATAGCGGTGGCCCTTTACATGTTAAAGGAACTTATGGACAGCTTGAAGTAGTGGGTATGTATTTAATAATAATAAACTAAAATTTTATTTCATTTCTAATTTTAGTAGTAGTATTAGTAATAGTAGAACGGGCGGGACTTTAAGGTCGAGTCTTTAAGGTCACGTAGTTCTAATAAGTTCCTTTGTGAATTCCAGATGATTATCAAGGTTGACTTAAATAGGCCGAGCCCAGCATGATTCGCTAGGCTACAAAGGCTGTTCACCTACGTTTCGTTCAGATCACTTGGCTCAAGGAACATTTTGTCCTAGGATCTGTATCTTTTGCTAAAGCAGGGTAGTGACATAAGACGTGTATGCTGTCCTCTTTTTCCTCTTCACATACTCGGCATTCTTTTTTCTCGGCCTGTCCGAGACTGTGGAGGTGAGCCCTGAGGGGTGTCCCGTTAGGAGACCTATACTGATCCTCAGTTTCGCTCTACTCATTGCCAAGAGTTCGTTGGTTAGAGTTGTTTCATCGAGAGCTTTGCCTGGCGATACCCTGGTTCCTTCATCCAGAAAACCCGATGCTCTCACTCTAAATAGTCTCTAATGATTTTTTTGCCGGCAAGAAGGACGCTAATAGTCCGCTCGGCCGGTCCTTGAGGGTGTCCAATTTCGCCAGTCATTCCATCAGCCACCTCGTTACCGTATATGTCCTGATTTCCAGGAGTTTTCACAAAGATGACATTGTTCATCCCAGCCAGAACAAGGACCCGCACTCAGCTCCAGACTACGGACAATTCCGTGTTGATCTTAGTGAGGATTTCGATGGCTGCTCTGCTATCGGAGCAGATATAAATCTTCCTACACTTACTACTACTATACCTTACTGGTACCTTCAGCAATCTGGAACTTCGCGCATTCAGAGATCGTTACAACTTAACTTGAAAAACCGTGGCCAGCTCTCCCAGGGGAATGTTTTTTTTCTATGTTTTATTGTTGGCCCATGTATTTTCGCCTCATAGCGCCCTTCTTTTTCCAAAACGTCCGTGTATCGAACATATCGGTATCCAGTCGGATCAGGAATCCTGGTTTTTTCCAGTTCTCTTTGGATAGTATGAGAATCTCAAAGATTCTACCAAGTATTTCCTGGATATCCTGGATTTTATCTTGATTGAATTTTTAACTTTAAATTGTTTTAATTTAATTTTAAGATTAAAACAATTTATTTCTGTCTACACTAAACAAAGAAATGCATTTTTCTTATACTTATAAGAGCTAAATAAAATACAGTATATATTTTTTATTAAGGCATCGTTTCATGGGGACGAGGATGTGGAAGACCAAACTTCCCAGGGATATTTACTAAATTGACGAATTACATTGGATGGATTAAAGAGCACTTAGATGACGAATGTATTTGCCCTCCACCGCATCGACAGTAAACTAAATTTATTACCTATTGTCATTTTGTTATAAATCGTGCGGATGTAATTATGAAAAGAATAGTAAGTATTAGATTTCAATATTTATTTTATTTATAATCGCGGCGCGCAGTTTAATAAATTATTAATAAGTGTACAAAAAGTAAAACCAAAATGTTACTATTAGACTATTAAGATCTAGCCTGAATCATAAATAGCCTTTTTTCTTCCTATTTAATTCAAATATTTATTTGATTATTAAGTTTATGAAAATAGAGAATAAAATATTTTAATTTTTTTGAATTTATATTTTAGTTTAATTATAAACATATAATCTTATATGTCTAAAAATGTCTTCATATTTACAAGTTTCACTTTAGATAGTATATAATCATATAAATATTATATGTTCAGTCATTTGCAGAACCATTATTACATTATTGTACATTTTTGCGCCATTAATTTATTATAATTATTAATATATAATATATATAATATTACATGCTTCTAGTCCAATGTATATAATAAAATATTTATGTATTGCGATATTAATTATACTACGAATGTCTTGTAACATAAAAGAATATGTTATAACAAAAATTAATCTTTAATTTCTCAATACATTGTACATAAAAATTTCAGAATTACAGTAATCTATTATAAAATTAATTTTTAGTTAAAAAAATATTTTAGAACTCCCATTTATCTCTTTTCCTTTATTTCTATCCTATAACACCATTTTCATAAAAAAGTTAAGTAATTTCATAAAAAAAAACAATTTAATGTAAAAATTCTATATCTTGCAAAACGTTTCTGAGAAGGTCCAAGCATTTGTTCCACAGATACACTACAGCATCAAACCCGATGCAAATGGTACTGATAACGAAATGATAACAAGTATTATGTTTTGCTTGCAAAACATGCTGTTCATAAAAAGTAAGTTGGCGGAAAAAACAATGCAATAAACTTTGCAATATAACAATAAATTGGCAATAAACAATACATAAGGCTATTATGTATTTCGATCATTTAACAAGCTTTTCGAAATGCTTTTTCTAAAAACTTTTAATATTGACATAGATAATATTTAAGATAATACTTAATAATTCTTAAGATAATACTAAAAGTTATTTAAAAGTAATTAAAAAGATAATTAGAAACCAATATTAATGACAAATTTTACTCAAAATATGACCCAAGAATCACAGCTGTTGTTTGTAATACGAATCGTAATCAGATACCATTTTAATAGTTTATTATAGCCATATTATCTATCGAAATATCGTGCAAAGCTATACACAAACACAGGAAACTTTAAATTTCTAGCATGTAAAATTGCACTTTCCTATCACTACTATTGGCTGGTAAAAAAATTATGTGGTATTACTTTCTAAGCAACCCTCATAAATAACTTTCTTGTTTACTATTTTCAAGACTAATATACATATATCTAAGGGATATATTATAATGTACACGATTTTTTTAAATATTGCATTTACTTTTAACAATAAATATTTAAAAATGAATATTTAAAAATTAAGATAATTGGCCTCGGTATCCCTTTATTTATTGCCATCGTAGTTTAAAATGTAACATTTTTTTTTAAATATTGTATGAGATAGACACCTATTTTATCATTTTATTTATTACATGTAGATAAAAGTGAGGAAATATTTTGTAGTAAAAAAACTACGCACTTAAATTTTAAGCAAATTATTAACTGTTTTATGGCTTTAACTATAAATATTTATGTTTATTCTAATTGCGCTGTTCTGTGTCAAATGTCTATGTATATTGAATAGCATATTAGCACCATTAGTAATCGTGCTGTTGAGTGTTTTGTATCGCGTTTTGTTGTATATAACTTAACAAATTAATTGAAAGATTGTATGAATTTAAGGTAAATAATTAATATATTTTTTTCTCTACGTTTGTACTAGTTTCGTCAATCTTAATTTTTTTTTTTAATAGACATCTAACCCATTTTAGCAATAGACATCACGATAGAGCAATCTCGCGTATCTTTACACAATGCACGGTATTTTCTCCTGCACTGATCTTATTTCCGTAGATAAAGTAAAACATTTTTCGGTTATTTTGTACTATGTAAATATAAACTCAAAACACATTATTGATCAAACTCCACACAAATTCGAATTGCATTAAATACAAAATATTAATATTAATATTAAACTTTTATTACATATGTTACTTATGTTATTACATATAATAATTTAGAATATAGGGCTAACGAACCACGCTAGTTTTTAGTGCTTAACCTTCAATATATAAAAAACATTTATAAAACACAAACGTTTCGACCCTTAAATGGGGTCATCTTTANTGTNACTTAAAATATATACCTATGGTTTATCTTGATTTGTAAAAATTATAAAACTATAAAGAAAGAATTTCATTTTTTAGTTAANAATTTTGCANAAATTTGTTTATAACAAAAAAGTTTTGAAGTAATCGTAAAATCCCTACGTACTTCTCTAAAGAATCTATTTAAGAAGATGCCTTTAAAACTTCAAGTCAATTAAATAAAAATTGTTTGAGTTATGCTGCTAGCTGATTTGAAAAACGTGAATTCGAAAAAAACGCATGTAAAGTTCTTTCCTATTTAACACGAGAAATTTGCAATGTACCTTCAATCTGCTCCATACAATTGCCTTTTCAAGTTTAAATTAGCCTCCTCTTCTTTTTTACTTAATGATTTAGAAGCTCTTCGAGCATTTTTTGCNGCATCGGACGAAAAACCGACTTTAAAAATTATTCCTCGCTATAAGACCAAATGCTTCTTATTTCTAAAACCAAAGGTGTCATTTAAGCCAAAAATAAAAAAATCGATTTTCTGAAATTTCTAAAGTGGTTTTACCTCTTAAACACAATGACAGTTCTTTCAAATATAAATCTGTCAATCTGTCACTTAGCATCATAATATCTCCTGTTTGTAGGACACATAGACAAAAGTGAAAACACTTTTTTTATATAAATCGAATCCAAGCAACGATTAAACTTATTTAGAAATTGATCAGTTTAGCCNTTACTAAGATCTCAAAATCTCAAGACCTTTCGAAAGTTGTCTTCCGTATAAATACTCGGTATGCCTCCCGCCGTATACTTGGTAGACGACACTACCGTGTCTCTCACCATGTTGCTTTGATGAAGATCGTTATCATCGGTTATTCTGGATATGTACTGATTAAAGTAGCTAGCATTTGCATTTTGACTTTAGTTACCGATTGGCAACTAGACGAACTAGCTGTTTGAAGCGCTCTTTTCTTAATGATAGCGTTATTTCGATTATAATAATCACCTCTGCTTAAAAAGTGTTTGAGTTCTTTGTGTCGTTTTTNAAATTTTGATTTATTAATCTCACCTTCTTCAGTTCCTCTTCTGATTCAATAAGTGCAACTCGTATCNTTTTACCGGTTAGTTACAATATTTATTTTTAGTTTAAAAATTTTATTTATCATCAGCATGTGTCATNAAATTTCTCGTATTTTTATCGATTTAAATCCTTTTGCTAAATTCAAATTTTTTAAATATCTTATAATTGAGTTTGAGATCTTATAGTTTTTTATATAATTGTTAATTAAACACTAATTAATGTTAACTCACACATTACCGCGTTTAATTTAATTCTGAAACCTAATTTTATTGTTACATTTTTAAATGTTAAATATCGTCTCTTAGTCATTTAATTATTCATTTAATTATTTAAGAATTCTAGACATAATTTTATAATATGATATAGGATTCCATCCAAATCGAATAAAAANGTAATAAATTGTGCAGTATCCAAAATCTCAAAAGAAATTAAGTTATTNCGNGGACAAGTTGGATATTATCAAAAAAATCCTCGAACGTTTCTCTGGAAAAGTCACACCGGTCAAATTGTTCCGATGTGAACTATGCCGTAATTTTTATAATTCTGAACAAGTGTCTGCATAATTACAATTATGTTATATTAAAGAATAAATATGGTGCACTAAAGTCATAGAATCTGANTGCCTGCAATATCTCTTTCATATAACTTGATGTCTTTTTTTATGTGATAATGTAATTGGTACATATATGTGCGCGTATTTGTGATTAATCGGAGTCAATCGGGATCAGGGTATCACTTATATTTTTATATTTAAAAAAGTTATCGTAATTGATGCAAATACGAAAATTGTTGTCGTATTTCAACCGGAAGTATACTTAGTTCTTCTCGATAAATTAAATATTGAACTTTGCGCTAGATATCAAACATATTTGCCTCGCTTCGTTACTCGCATAACAAAAACTTGTTCGCATATATAACAATATACCCTACTACGATCGTTTATTCTATTTATAATTAATATGAATTAAATATACAACCGAGTTTTGAAGGTAAAGTATAATTCGCGGAAAATCTGTGTATATTTTATTAATTCGGAAAAGAAACTAATAATCTAGNATCTAATAATCGGGAAATGAGAATATGCTCATATCTTGCCATATATGTTGAAGAAATGCAAAAATGTCTTTCTCTACGTGATTAAATTGATTTTTATAAAACTATGTGATTATTCTCCCATTGAGTAATTGTCACGTAAGGAAACAAGATGCATCTATACAAAAGATACGATAATTAATAATGTAAAATCTGCAGAATCAATATCTTGTTTTAAATACTCTTCCGTAATATTTAATGTAATATAAACTGGTTACTAAACACATGGTTACACATAGAATAAAAATATGTTAACTTTATAGTATTAATATTGCTTAAATACTCTTTTGTAGGGAAAAGTAGACAAGAGAGAACCAGGTCTCCCATGCTCACTTTCCCCTATAGAAAATGCAAAAGATGAACTTAAAAAAAAATTTTTTACAGTTAGAATTGCCCAATCATTGCTGATCGAATTGAATTTAATAATTTATAAATTTATAAACCGGCTTGTCATTTTTAGGGTCGTCGGACATCCGTTCGGAATTGTCAAATAAAAGTGTGGCAAATAGGATAAAGCATAAAGGTATGTTTGTTCGTACGTAAAAACACATAAATTTCATTCCTCTGACAAACAAATTTTTATTCTGCAATCGACTATATATTTCTTATTTAAAAATGTTTAACACTTTTATTTGTTGAAAGCAAAACTGCCTGTCTTCTTTTTANTGCCCGTTTTCCTTTTGTACCGTTGTAGAACATGAAGGTAACAAAAATAATTGGTCGCTTATTGATTGCTGTTTGTGATAAACCCTATTTAAAGCNCCACATGAAATACCTTGCATGCTCTTGATAGTTGGTTTTCTCATTGCTCGCAATACCGTGCCCTTTATCTCGTCAATCACAGAAGATTTTATAAACAAAATACATAATATAAAATTCGTGAATTAAACAATTTTAAAATATAAATAGCAGACTTACTCGGTTTCCATCTCAATTGGTCTCTCTTTCCTCATTTGTAGAATTTCCACATGTATGCAGAATAAATAAGAAACATTTATTGAGAAATCATTATAAATATTTTACATAATATTATAAGTGAAAAAAGTATATAATTTAGTTTTTTAAAGAAATTGAATGTTACAGATGTTTCTAGGATTATTTCGAACAAATTCGATCTTTTCGTTAACACGACGATACATTAGTTACAATGTCAATAAAATGAGTAATC
>JAJVSH010000124.1:494953-516681 GCA_021460005.1 Tetramorium alpestre | reverse complement strand
TAAGAAGTCGCCGATAACAAACGCACACGCCCTATATATATATATATATATATATATATATAAAATAATATACCCCACATAGCACATGATATAACATAATATCGCAGAAATATTATTTCTCCATAATAAAATTACAGTGAAGTATAATATAAATATTGCAGGAATATTACAAAAATATTGCTACAATATTAAAATGTCCACTGAAATGAACCACAATAATATTATGGTGATATATCACAAACGTATTGTAATATTTACGTATGATTTTTGTAATATTGCGAGAAATTCAGGCCCCTGAATACTTACTTGGCATTATAAGAAATGTGACGTCAGAGATGAGAAATTTACACTAAAAATTCGTCAATACTATTTTCAAATATAAGGCACACTATTGTGCTTTATAAATAGTGAAAGCTAATTTGAAATTTTTTATTTTGTCAAAAGAAAAAAATTTTTCCGAAACATCTTTGACATATAAAATTGAGAAAAAGCATCTTTTTTATTGTTATAGTCAGGAATAATAACTATAAGTGGACCCTTTATGAATATGGAATTTAATTCTTTTCCTGATCATCGTAAAAATAAATTCCAACGGATAATAATTATTTAGTAAAACATTTTTTAAGTTTTTTGTTGGGATTGTGGGTAGGCTAAAAATAATATATTCTGTCAATCAATTCTAAAATTACTCCTCTTTTATGCGTTAAAGAGTGATGTGAGTGAAAATTAAGATATAATCTGCGCGAGAAAGTCGGCTTGTAGAATAAGTAAAAAATGATAAAATTATTTTCTATGCTCGAATAAATATTAAAAAAAACTATATTAATGATTTCAATCTCTAAAATAAATTGTAAGCGATCATATTTAGAATTAAAGGCATGTAATATTTTATTTAACTTTCCTCTAAGAGAAAGGTGACACAAATAAAAATTCAGTAAATAGAAAAGTATAATTTCTTTTATTCTAATCTTTAAAATAAAGAAATATAGTGATGCTTTTATTCTTTGAAGAAAAAGTATAAAAGTTAATCAACGCTTAGCAATTACATTTAAAAATACATATGGCAATCGTGTATTACGTAAATGTTGTAAATATGGGAATTAATGATGCAGAGAAAATTAGCGTACGTGACTGGAAAGAAGGTGATAAAGTGCGATTAGGGCTACAAAAATGTAATTAGCGGTAACCGTGAAAGAGCCTCCCGAGCACTGCTCGACGTGCTCGAAAAGCTCTTTATAGGCATGCACTGTGCTCTTCGGCGACGATGTGTCAACCAAACCCGACGAGGAATCTTTGAAAAGAAGATCTTTTATGTTATTAAATGGTCCGTAAATGTGAATTGGTCTTCGAGCGTTTGCGCGATGGCCTAGCCAATCTTCCATCTTGAATAAGGCCAGGATAGTATCTTTCCTAGAGATTTCCTTGGCATCCTTTTTACGGCCAACGATCTGAAAGGATATTACAATTTATTCGATTTGGAAGAAAAAAATGTTAAACATTAATGCTTACATTATAGCTTTTTTATGTTTTCAAATTGATATTTTAGTTTTTATCTTGCATATTTTTGTTTTCGATTTTTTATGGAGTTTTAAAATGATATTACTTATTTTGCTACACATTGGCATTGCATTTTCTGCGTAATTTAAAAGTACAATCTGTCAATACATAATAAATATAAGATACTATAAGAGATATTACGAGTATATTCTGAGAATATACGAGAAGTAATATACTATATAAGAGATTTTACATTACATATATTACGTATATTCACAGTATAAATGTTCGAATGATATCATGTGCTGTTAGGGGTATAGCATACTTTTGTTAGATTAATTTTCTTCTTTTTCTTAGTTTAGAGGGAATTGCCTGTTCAATCCAACGTCACTGCCCGAGGCTAGTGTGTTGGTTCTATGAGGCTTTTTACGTCAGGTTACTAATCTCGCCTAACAACCCTCTATTTTTCTCATCCGGGATTGAGACCGGCGGAGAAATTTTACTATTGGCGAAGAAAAATTCTCATGGCAAGATATGTTATTGGTTCTATGGGTATATATATATATATATATATGTGTGTGTATATACCCATAAATAATAAATATATATACCCATAAGTAATAAATTTTTAAACAAATAAATATTTGTTTTTGTTGGATTTGAATTTGAATCCTTTAATTCGTAGACCAGCGTACTTCTCTGCGCCATGATCGCCACCTTAAGCGCTGTTAGATTAATCTAGAGATTAAATAATTTCTACAAAAATTATTTACCTCGCTGTCAATTATTACTGATAATGCGCAGGACTCCTCAACATCTAATCCTGGATATTGGGCCAAACTTCCATTTTTGCACAAAACCCGGAACTTACTCGAATCGAAGTCGTCTGTGTATAATAACAATTTAATAATTATCAACTATTAAATAAAAAATTGTTAAGAATAACGCATTTAAATTTAAGATGTAGGCATTTGCCACAGTTACGAGTGAAAATTACAAAAATTAACTTAAAAAATACGCTCATTAATATTTGATAAATTGACAGATTAAAAGCACATTCTATAAAATACTGATCTTTGAAATTAAACAAAATTGGTAATAGATATTTTCTAGAGCTTATATATCTACAATAATATTGATCGCTTTTTACCCTTGGCAATATTGGTCTTATCGATAAACGCTATGTCGCCGGCTCCTTCGATAATGCATCGCATGGCTCCTTTGTCACCGTAATAGCGATTAGTTTCGTTCACCGCGCAGGATGTATTATTCTGATGTCTGCAAGCCGAACAGAGCTTCGACGCAATGTCCGAGGAGATGCCGGTGCGCGAGTGGTCGCAATCTTCAATTCCGGGGGTACAAGCGCCAGACAATAGATCGGACATCAATGACGGATAGTCGCAATTTTTGGATGAAATAACATTGTTTATTCTGGCGGTATTGATGAAACTTAACCAGCTGATACCGCCGTATTCGGGGAAACATGCCTTCTTGCCCTTTAAATCGTGAATGCTCTTTATGGGATAATCGTCGTCTCGTGGCTCGCGCAGTACCGCGAGTGTCACACTATTCTTAGTCGTTATAGTTTCGCTGTATAGAACCGTTGACATGCCATAAACCCTGCAAGCAAAGTAAAAAAATGTCAAATAATGCCAATAATTTAACGTATGTTTCTCAAAGTTTCGATACTTCAAAACTTTTCCGCTTACGTGCGTGCCAGGTAACCGTAATTGGAATCAATGACGATTATATCGCTCTGGTTTCCTTCTATATCGCGGAAACATTGAAACGTGGAATTTGACTTGTTGCAAGAAATCCTCGGTGCCACACCGAGGGCCTTCGCTGCTTTCGCCACCCATTCGCACTTGGTGGTCTCCTGATCGCCAATTGTGCACCAACGTATGGGTTTACCGCAGGTTTGAATACTATCGATATTGGTCTCTCTTCCCTTCAAATACGTAGCTATGGACGTTCTCTCTGGTATTATATCGTAAGCCCAGCTATCCTCCTGTATAATGCTGCTTAAAGTGTTTATCCATTCCTCTGCGTGCGGAGGTTTCAGCCATCTCACCAATTTGGGTTTAAGAGAATGTGTGATTTCTCTGAAAAGGGAGAATTCTAATCAAGATATAGTCAAATGCCAAGTAGCGCATGATAGTTCCATACTTTTATATTTCTAAACGTTTTATATGTCTAAAACATATGGATTATTTCCAAAAGAGATCTAAATAAACTTGTGAACTTTAAAATATATTTTTGGAAAATAAAAAGAAAACTGTTCTTCTCATATATCTTTGTTTATTCGCTTACGTTCTAGCTGCGACGACGCTCCACGGTTGTTGGAGCCATACGCAAGGATTTGGAGTGGATAAAGGAAGCATATTGCCATTTGGACATAAAAATTTGTACGACTCATTTCTCTGAAACACATAAAAAATTAATAGTATAAAGAGAATCATAAAATACATAATTAATAATTAACTATTATATACGGTGATTCTAGTAACTGTAATTGTTTCTTAAATGAAAATGGAACATTCTACTTACTCCGAGATAATCCTGAACGTATTTAAGCGCTACGTATGCCACTTTACCACGAGATAGACATTGCAAAGCTCCGATATGTCCATGATGCTGCTTATCATTATAACTGCAAGTTGCCTTTTGGTCACAAAGCTCACACAATTCTGGGTATTTCTTCTCTAAAAAAATATTGTATTATTTATTAATTATATACTTTTTAGAAATGGTGCAATTTTTATTTTTACATTTGTTTTTACTTGCAAAATATCTTTAAGTTTTCTATTTTTTAAATAAAAATTTATAATAGATAATTGATATAATTAATATAAAATAATGAGTTTATTTTAACAAAATTGTCTTACTTAGCATTTGATCAGTAATGCTATCACCAGCCCATTCGCCTGGCCTACAAGCTTTTCCGAAGAAATTTTTAAGATTTCTGACTTCGTTCTCGATAGTAGTGACATCATCCTGACAAAGTGGAGGGTTTACTGTGTTTTCAAAATACTTGAGAATATAGTCATTCCACCATTGAGATTTTCTAAAACCAGGATGGCAGAAGCCAACATTTCTTAAATGTTTAAGACGTTCGCCAGGGAGTGGCTCCTTCTGTATCATATCTGTCATATCTGAGTGGACCACTGCTACGGTCTCGAATTCATATTCCGCTGTAAAAGTTAAATTATGTTTATACTTGTATTTTTATCAAAATATGCAATAATATATAACAGAACTTTGCCTTCAATAATTAAGAAAATATCGTAGTTATTTTAACATTTATTTTAATACTCAATTTAACTCAAGCTCAATAATAAGAAATCATAATTTAAAACTTTTTGGCTTTGATGTGTAGTCAGTTTTAGAGGAGAGACTAAATATTAACGATAATATGTAGTATCAAAAAAATCGCACTTCAAAAACTTTAAAAAATTCATTTTAATTTATTTAATATAAATATAAATATTAATAATAATATTATGTAATATTTTGTTTGATTTTGAATTAATATTTAACTTGATCAAATTTTTCACGCATTGATATAATTTTATTTTTGCTATTAATCTTAATTCTTTTTATTCAGTATCAATTGAATTAAGATGCTTCTTTCGCCTACATGTATATCTAATGGCATCGTACTATTAAATAATAATTTTATTATATAAATTTTTCTAAAAATTTTCGACTACCTGTTTGTCTATCTCTATGCCTCAGTTGAAGAATGGGTTGGAACTGAGATGGATAGAATTGAGATGTTAACAACAATTCTTCCGTATTAAAGACACCGAAATCGGCCTTGCCTTCAGCTAAGCGGATAGCACACTCGGCGCTGTCTGCCACGCGCAAACATGACACTTCGCTATCTCCTCGTTGCAGAGCGACGCACGTAGAGTCGGTTACCTCATCGACGGGTGCGCAAAAGTTGTCTGAAAAATAGCGAATCGATTGACACGGAAACTTGCAATCAGTGAGACCTTTATCAGCTTTTGATAATCTCAGTTCACACATAGAAACTATCTATTCTGAGTATAGATAGTTTCTATAGAAACTATAAAAGAAAAAGAAGGAAAAAATTTAATTAGGTAATTTAACTAGATAATTAATTAAAAATAATAAAACTAATTGTCGAAATGTTTTTTATTTTCTAATATTTTATATTTTAAATCTTTAACATTTTTATTATTATTGATTTTATTTGTTACAAATTATTGATTTGATTTATTACAAATTGTTGATTTGATTTATTACAAATTCTATTTAATTAACATATATAATTCATAAAGTATTATCTTGGATATTTGATTTTATGCGTTTACTGAATTCAAGTTTAATCTTGTTCGTTTACGATATACTATAAAAATTTAATAAGACTCCCGAAAAGTTTTATATGATATAAAAAGACGACGATTAAATAAAATATAAATACAGATTAGCTTTGCAACGATATGAGAAGGTATATTAATTTTTTTAAGCATAATTGTCTAAGTACTTCACATAATATTGTATCAGTACATTTATAACAAGAAATAATATCTGTAATTTTATACCGGCAAAATTATGTTACGTCAATTGCAATCAAGTAATTTGATCACTCTCAAGATATCTCAAGATTTATCTGATGCTTGATAATGTCTAATAATGCAAAGAGTAGCGTTATCATAAATTGCTGACTCAAACGTCTCAAAAGTTAATCGCGCACTTTAAATGTTCACTTAACGGTTCGACACGTTTTAACTGGACATAAAAAAGTATCTGTAAAATAAATGGAAATTTTTGTTAAATTTATCTAAGGATTGTTAAATTTTCTAATATAAGGATTGAAAAATTCTTCTTCAGAATTATCGCTCAGAATTATTTATAACTTTTTCATATTTAGAAATATATTTTTTTCTAGTTCTTTTACATAATAATACATCAATTACTGTATATCTACTGCGTCATTATATCCATTTGCTTTAATTATTTACTTTAATATATACTTTGTATCTATACATTCAAAATAATTAAAAGAAAAATTATAATATACATATATACATACATATATATTATATATAATACTATCTTATATATTTTCAATATACATTGTTTAACAAATTACATATATTTTTTTATAATTCTATAATTTGAGTAGTACGATTGATTTTGTTATCAATACGTAACGAATCGGACTTTGCCACAACATATGAAGTACACAAATTTATAATAGCATAATTTTTTATTTATGGAATATCCCCGGAAAAATGCAGTACCAATTCGAATATTTAATATCATAGTATTTAATATTATACATTAAGTGTATAATATCAAATATAATATTATACACTTAATACTAATTATAAATATTTCATAAAAAGATTTTTTGAATTATCTGGCAATAAAATCGTGATACTTATCATATAATTTTAAATAGTTTTTGCATTTGGGTGTGCATACTTAAATGTAAATTATTTGTACTGATATTAAGTTTGATATTAAGCCGACACTAGACAGAAAATACAGAGAATTTATTAAAATTATTTCATAAGTAGACGCTTTTATTAAAATATGATAAATAGATAATTTTTAAATCGAATAAATTCACTTACATCGAGTACGTTGCGCACGTGCAGCAGCAATGAACAGAATTACCCAAACGAAATTCCTCATTGTTAATCTGCAGGCAATATCCAGCAAGAGTTTGATGTGAACTGAAGCGATTGAACCGTTTTTCAATATGAACAGCAAAAGAGGAACTAGGTGTGCCTCTTCACACGAACCAATTGATAAGAAGTCGCCGATAACAAACGCACACGCCCTACACATATATATATATATATATATATATATACATATACTGCTGTTATTATCTGCAATATTCTGCAATCATGTTGTCCTATCCTTTAAGGATAGGAACCGTTCGTGCAAACCAGATTGTGGAAACAACATGACATTTATTATAAATTTTCGAATGATTTGTACCTCAGGATAAAAGTCTTTTCGATGTATAATTCTACATATAATTTTATAATGAATATAATATATGTATATAAACTCGTAAATAAATTATGATACATTTCTAATTAGACATATTTATAATTAAATAATAAGTTGTATAAGTTAAGTTGAATTAAAAGAAATTCTTATGTTATACTAGTCGAAAGTTTTAGCTGTATGTGTGGACGCACATACGTGATTCAAACCGCTATTAAGCTCCACCTTCTTATTCTTGGATCTATTGTGGTTCATTTTCTTGAGAGTTCTTTGTTTCTGTCATCGATGTTTCTTTTATTACATCATGACGAAGAACGTTGAATCGTCAGTGACGAATATTCCAAGATACTCAATAACGTATTACTTGGTTATCAAGTAACGATAGCTTTCCACGAAAGT
The DNA here is from genome assembly GCA_021460005.1 of Tetramorium alpestre. Taxonomy (NCBI): domain Eukaryota; kingdom Metazoa; phylum Arthropoda; class Insecta; order Hymenoptera; family Formicidae; genus Tetramorium; species Tetramorium alpestre. The sequence continues at coordinate 508,794 of JAJVSH010000124.1, read as the reverse complement.
AGTCGGCCTAGTGATGACTAAATGTCAGAACACTTCTTTGGAGAAGAAATCATTTATTAACTTTGCAATTTGAATTTGTAAAATCTACCGAGATTTCTGATACAAAAGAAGACGTATTGACGTATTGATATACATTCTTAAGATTCAATTGTATTGAGAAGTATAATTTTTAGCTAACAATTGTTGACAATACAAAAAACTTTCTAACAGGCAATATGTATTGTAGAACTTTATTTAAATAAAAGCTAGCCGGCTAAATTTGAGAGTACATACTTTTTATGTACATGCACAAGAATAATAACGTTCCAAAGAATTTAAAGCATAAGTTCAATTTGTAATTCCTAAAATTTACTTGAAATGTAAAGTAAATCTTACATATTTGATTATATACAAGATATCTGATTCCAAACCCTTTCATTATCATCCGAGAGAAAATAATCAAATGTATTTTTACATATTAGTAACATAATGTTGAATGTATAATACTTTATAATTTGCATCTCTTTATTTTCGATAATAGGAAAACAGCATTCACACGATATTCTATTGTGAATGGATGAACAAAATATGCAATTTTCCGTACTGCCATAAAAATTATGCACGGACGAGTGTCAGAATAATTTGTTAAAATTGCCACTACGAGTATATATATATATAGAGCCGATAGCTCTGTTCGCTTGATTCTGCGTTGCGAGAAGAATAATTTTAATTTTTAGAAATAAACTAACTACTCTCTTAGGGATGATCGCATTGACGACATTGGTTATAATAATCCTCGGTACGTTAATATGCAATAAAGTGGACCGTAGTGATTGCGTTATATTGGCGATAATTTAATCTCGGCGTATATAGAGGATACATTGTAAACGTGCACGGTGATGTAATCGCAACGGGGTCATTAATATTCGCGAGTTTGCAGGATTTAATAGGATATGCGTTGGTACAGAAGAGAATAGCCAAGTGTATTCATCATTGACATTTATTTGCGTGGACGGCACCATAATGCCATTAGCGAACGTTTGCGATGGTATCCCTCATTGTCCGGACTCGTCGGACGAAGTCGGAACACTGTGCCGTCACGTTATGTAAGAAGATATTTCCCGTTAACTTTCGCCATTAGTCACTAAACAAGGAATGTCGCAAAGAACCGGATATTCTTCCAACTAAAGATAAAATGGTTAAAGGATAGATAAAGCTTTTTTTTTTACTATTCTTACATTCTATATTCGAGAACCGTTTCTTAAACACTTTTTACATGTTTGATTTCTTATTAATGTTGCGGCATTTTTCCCCTGAAGCATTTTTATTTGCAAGTCGGGAAAATGTATTTGTGAATCTACGTATGCAAATTTATTCTTAAATAATTACGAGCTCGTAAAATTAAGGGATAAATAAGGCCATACGAGCGATTAAGAAATAATATCAAAGATGACTTTAGTTTATTATAAATTAGATGATTGATGATACATTAACACGGAACGTTTCGACTTCACTTTCGAATTAGAGTATCATAGAAAATTTTAAATTAGAGTATCATAAAAATTTTTACTCTTATTGTATTTTCATGGCTGAAGAGGACTCTGTGAAATCGAAACGTTCCGTGTTGATTTATTGTGTAATAATCGTATTGATTTATTATCAATTATCTAATTTGTCATAAACTAAAGTCATCTTTTATATTACTTCTTAATCGCCTTATCTCTTATCGCTCGTTTGGCCTTATTTATCCCTTAAATTTATTATTCTCCATACAAACGCGCGCGCAAAAATATTTCTCTCCATACAATTAATAAAACATGGCTGGTAATTCGATCGTTAGAGAATAATCTATATTGTCAACGTTTTTTCGCAGATGTCCCACGCATATGTACAGATGCAATTACGGTGCCTGCGTGAATCGTACGGCGCGGTGCGACGGTTTGGCGGATTGTGTGGACGCTAGCGACGAGATCGCTTGTGATCGAAATGCCGACGACGTTTGTCCCGATAGAGATTTCCTGTGTTCCACTATTCAAGAATGCATACCTTTCGCCGAGGTGTGCAATGGTCTGTAACCGTTAGATTAATTTTGACGACGAGTTAATGCTAAATCGCCCCGGTACAGGGTCACGCAATGTAAGGACAAGCGTACCCGGTTGAACTTGGAAAACCTTATCTCTGTGTTTATTCTATCAGGCTATAAAGATTGCTCGGACGGGAGCGATGAAAATGCGACAATCTGCCACGAATATACGTGCCCCGAGCACACGTTCCGTTGTTCCTACGGGGGCTGCGTTCATCAGGAAGTGGTTTGTGACGGCGTGAAAGATTGCATCGACGGCACCGATGAAGACTCGAGCACGTGCACGGCTGTCGACTGCGAGGACCAAGAATGTTCGCAGAACGAATGCCGGTTGGTCAACGGATTGATTTTCCTCTCGATTAACAATTCACTAAAATTCAAATCGTTTATTTCGTATTTTAGGGACCAAGAATTAGCGTGCGAGAATAGACGGCAGTGCATACCGATAGTTAAAGTGTGTGACGGTATTCGGCACTGTGCGGATGCATCTGATGAAAGTGCAGAATTGTGCGAAGCACGTGAGTACGTATAATTCAAGTATAATTCACAATCGAGCCTTGTAATTTCCTTGTAATTTAATTTCATAATTATAAATCTCAGAATCTCTTTTCTAAAATAAAAATCAATTATTTCATCAAGAATTAAATTCTTTTATTATTATTCAAACAATGAGAATTTCTCCGCGAACTATCCATTTCCAGAAATGAAAATTATGTCATGAAGATCATTGATTATTCTTTATCTTTACAGATGTCCTGAAAATTGGTTTCGCTGCGCTTACGGCGGATGCATTCGGCCGGAGCTGAAATGTAATTTTCAACTTAATTGTCACGACTGGAGCGACGAGGACGAGTCTCTATGCGGGATAACGCTACCCGAAGGTGCCTGCCGATTGCCCGCCGCAAGAGCGGGAACCCATTACAGCGTGAGCGGATGCTCGAGATGTCGGCCGGGCGAAGTTGTTCCCGAGCTTACGCGCCTCGATTATGCTTGCGACGTCGAAGGCTCCTTGCAAGGTGCCAGTGAAATTTATTGTCAAAATAACGGGTGGTATCCCGCTATTCCGAATTGTATCTTCAGTAAGTGACATTCTTTCTTTCATAATCTTTCCAGGTGTTCCAGAGAGGAACAAGACTCCTTTTATCAAATAAATTATTTATTTACGATTGATTACATATGTTACGCTTTCCAGGAAATGAGACGGAAGGAATAACGTGCCCGGCACTGTCTGAGATGCACGATGCGATTAGACGATGCGAGGCGATGTGGGGTCCACACGAGGGGTGGCTGCCTTGCAATCGGGCTCTCCCGGTCGGCACGCGGGTCTTCCTTGAATGTCCAGAATTTTACGAGCGTCGCAAAGGATCTTCCAGTGTCATGTGCCTTCACGACGGCACGTGGAGCCAATCGCTTCTGAGTTGTACTCCTATCTGCGGCATGAGGGACTCTACAGGTTTGATTATTGATAAGTCGCTTACTTTCAATGATAACATTACTTGAATATATATCCCACACTGTTAAGCTCGTAGTGCCAAATTATACTCAATTTGAGTCATTTAACTATTCCATCAGGCCACTGCTCCTACTCAATGTTTCATTAATTTTGACTAACATGGAAGTTAAATTTGATAAATTAACAACGTATCGAGTAAGTCTTAATTTTATCTCATTGTTTAAAGTCAAATTAACCGAATATTGAGTGAAAAGCGGTGGCAACCCATAGGAGTTTACGGTATAATTGTCATTTATAAAGCAATTTTTAAAGCGTGATTGTAATTCACACTTCCAGAATTATATAAGCATAATTATTCAATTGCTTCATTAAAATTTGGAAGAATAATACGAAGAGAGAATTTGACAAGTTTTTAATGTTTTTTTATCGTTTTAGAGCAGATATTTTTCTTAACAATATAAAACGGTATTTGTGCATAAACTTGTTTAATTTGTACGAGAAAAATGTTTTACACCCTCAGCGGCAGCATTGATCGTAAAGGGATGGCGTGTCGAGGAGGAAGAGACACTGCCGTGGCAAGCCACCCTCTTCTCGCACGAGGATGGTCAATGGAGATTCTTTTGCGGCGGTACGTTGATTGCGGAACGCGTTGTGTTAACTGCCGGTCACTGCGTTTGGAAGACCGCGGCAGACACGATGCGCGTTGCTTTCGGAATTCTCTCGAGTGATTTAAGTCAAGTAGGAGAAAACGCCCAAATAATCGACGTGGAAAGTATCGAGCTGCAGAATGCGTATCAAGATCACGAGAGTAATTACGGCTCGGATATTGCGTTGTTGATTTTGAAGAGAGCTGTGACTATCAATTCAGTTGTCGGACCAGTTTGCGTTCCTTGGTATTCCGATGCAATATTATTGGAGTATCAGCGAAACGGAGGACTTGGATTGGTTGCCGGTAAATCATGTATTAAAAAAAATCTAATAAAATAGTAAGAATTTTTTTATTTAAAGAACAATATTACTTTACAGTATAATTATCAAATTTTTTATTTGATACATTCAATGAATTCATTACTTTCCTTTTGTTTTACTTTATTTTATACACATGCTGGTTAATACATCTACAAATTGTTCATGTGATACATTAAAAAAGAATTAATGAATATTTCTAAAAATAATGTTTCTATATATCACATTGCTTGGAAAATATTCAACAAATGTAAAGATTATTAATATAATATCTAAAAATCCAGGTCATTATAGTATAATTTGGCAGTAAGAAATAGATTTCCTTAACAATTTCTACAAATTAAGACATTTTTCAGGTATGGGACTGACGGAGAACGATACATTTAGTTCAGTCTTGAGGATAACTACAATGAAAATCATTCCTGACGACGAATGTCGTGAAAATCAAAATAGAGATTTTCGAAAATACGTAACTTACACTTCCTTTTGCGCCGGATGGGCAAATGGTACTGGGGTATGTAATGGAGATAGCGGCGGAGGTTTGGTGCTTCAGCGGCCGAATTCCAGTGTCTGGGAAGTTCACGGAGTCGTCTCCGTGAGCCCACGCAAATTGGGTACCAATGTATGTGATCCGAACTTCTATGCTGTTTTCACAAAGGTATATTAACTTAAATATACTTGTAAATACATATCAGTGAATATATTAAGCTACAAACTATATATTTTTACTATTTATTTTTCTATAATATTTATACTTTATAAATCTTATTCTATAATATTTAAATAGATTATATTATTTATAATATTAATAGATTATATCATACCATTTCATTTTTATTTTTTATTCGCAGGTTTCTATGTACACCAGTTGGATTCATGAAGTTATCGAGAGTGTACCTATAATCGGCATATCTGACTTTAATCAACAACCAAACAGGGATAACGTCATTGTTTAAAATATTATAAATTAAATCGATTCCAATTGTAATATATTTAAATAAAATTCACCACTATATAAATGTGCATGCATTTGTTATAAATACAATGAAAGATTATTGGTGTGTTCGGGGAGTCGCTATTAGCGCTATCAGCATCAGTCTATCTTTGTTTTACTTTTAGTGAGCAATAAAAATAGACTGATGCTGATAGCGCTAATAGCGTTTGCTCGAACGCACCCTAGATTATTGGTATAAAATTTATACTATAAATTATCGATACAACTATATAGGTATCGATAAATTAAATGCCGTTTCTATTATTATTCCCTATTGGCCTATTTTATTTCATTTCCTCGAAAACAAAAGACTATTTTCCCTTGAACACAATTTGACGATATGTCAAAACAGAAATAAGATTTATAATATTAAAGATATTAATTTAAGACATGCTTCTTTAAATAATTCGCTTAATCGATGAAAATCCCGTTCCAGTAGTAGGCGTTACATTTGTATCGTCAGCATGACGAATCTTTCAACGACAATGGTAAGTGTAATAAAATTAAAACGAATAACATATTTTAACAAGCTAAATACAACAAAATGAACAAAATCAAAGTATAGATATATAAACAAGATCAATTAAAAAAAAAAATTTTTTTTAAAAAGATAAAAAATCTTTTAAAATATAAAATGTATTCGCATAATACTACATTTAACGCCGATTTCCGCGAAAATTATTATTGTATTTTAATTTGTATGTTAATATTAGTTTACTCAGTCGATCATTTCAAAACAGACAGAACTTGAGTTAGCAACAGGCATAAGGTACGATGACGTGTACATTTCACCGAGTCATATAAAATTCAAGGAAGCTTTCGAAGGAGTTACGTATCGACAACGTATCACTATCAAGAATGTCGGGTATAAACTTGCGCTTATCAGTATCCGCCAACTAAATTCTATAGTAAATATATGTCTAATATAAATAATTATAAAATTTTATGAAATAAAAAATTCTCAATGATTAATATCTCTCAATAGGCCTTTCAAGTAAAAGCCTTGAAAAGTGGTATACGGTTGAGTCCTGGATTAAGTATAACGACATACGTAACTTACACATTCAAAAGAACGTCCATATCGCATGCAGTAATTCCAATTGAGATCAACGGAAAGATTTTCGATTATTACGTGATATCTGATGTAGCCATCGGATATATCAACATTGAACCCAAGTCGATAGATTTTGGTACTATCGACATTGGTTATTCGTCCGGTTCAAAACTAATAACAATCCTTAACGAAGGAAGCAAAAGTACCAGGTATCCGTGTTATTTATGGAAATTTTCCAGATATTAGAAAAATAAAATCGCAAATATTTTTTTTCATCTTTATTAAAAAATATTTTCAAGTAATTCTGATAATTGTTGTTTTTTTATTTCTTTATTATTAAAAGGACGTAATAGTTTCAGATTCTGGAAATAATTTATATTTCTATAAATATAGATTCGTTTTAAAGTTGGTTAGTTTTAAAATTTAGATTTTTTTTGCGTAATTTGTATTTTATTCAAAAGAAAAATTAAATATTATACAATAAAGAAGTATAATGTAAGATATAATTTAATAAAAATCTGAAATTTTCCAGATTCTCGATTGATCTCGGGGAAAATGATTTAAACTTAATGATAAAACCTCTTCGTGGAAGAATTCAATCAAAAAAAGAAATAAAGATTCAAGTCGAATTAATCGGCGTAAATGAAGGCACCTTTTACAGCGAATTTTGGTAAGATACCTTGCTGTTTGTCATCGTAATTTTTGTTATTATAAGAAAGATTCATACGTACTTTCTTAGGATTAAGTCTATTCCAAATATACGTATTCCCGTCAAAGCGCGCGTCATCGCACCGAAATTGGTAGTTTATCACCCAAATACGAGCGGAGATTTCACGCTCATCGATTTTCCACCTACGGTAGAAAACACTTGTAGGCATGATACCTTCGTCTTGCGTAATCTCTCGTCTCGAACCTCCAATTACGTTGTCCTTGGTGAGATCGATAACGAAGTAAAGTGCATTCAGGTACGAAACAATTGTTGTCCTACAAATAAATTAGAAATTTTAGCCAGATTATCAAAAGCATGCTTAGAAAAAAACTTGATAAAATAATTTTATTTCACTCCTTATTTAAAACTTAATATCTAACTTGTATGTAATGACTAAGTTTTATTAAAATTATTTATATTTGCAGGATATCGACTGCAAACAATATCCGATCTATAATGTTTTTAAAATTCATCCGCTTGAAGGGCGGATAAACCCATTCCAAGGTATCATTTTTGAAGTAAAGTGAGTCTAATTATCGTATCATTTAATTATATGTATATTGAATAAGATTTATTATGAAAAGTGTAAATATGATACATATTAAAAGATAAATATCTAATAAATAATTCCAGATTTTCACCAATAAATATATTCCAACCGAGAAAAGAACACGAACAAAGGCAGCAAAAAAAATGTGAAAATATAAGTCAAACAAAAAACAGAGATTTTATGCAATTCATTAGAATAGTCAGGGTACATTGTACAGAATCGAAAGATATTATCAGTGTGTCTCTTTTAGTTTATTTTGCATTGAAGTCAACTGAATAAATCTTTATTTAAATAATATTTCTCCAGGGATTCAGCCTGTAAAGGATACTGCGATGGATTATACATTAGCACAAAGAATTTATATACGTGAGTGATTTTTCTCTAATAACTTATATAAAGATTTACTAATACAGCTCATGCTTAAATAATATTTTTAATTTTTTGGGGGATAATCCTATAATAATTGTAATAATATACGTAATTAATTACCTTGTTGTATATTATTTTAACAGAAGAATCAATGACGGCAATTTCAACCATGCTCTATCCAAAACTGTTAAAAACTGATTTAGGAATCAGCAATGTAGTAAAACTTTGTCTTTACGGTGAGATAGAAGCGATACAATTGCATCTCGAACCTGATACCCTCTATTTCGGAGACTTAATTGTCGGCCAGACATCGCAACGCGTACTTCGCTTGACAAATCCCTCCACTGTTGCACCGATATATCTCGAATGTGCGCCGAATCCAGCTGCACGCTGTTGTCCGAATTGGATGAAACTCAAGCCGAAAATGTCGATCGATGTTCTTGTTAAAGTTTGCGGCAAAGAAAGTAGTAATTGTTAAAAAGTTTTATTTCCGTATTCGTATTTTATAAATGAATTATTCTTTTTGTAAACACCCTAATTTCTTTATATCTCTTTTTCTCAAATTCGAGCTGATCCAAGCAAGGCAGCTTATAATTTATTTTTACAGTTCAGCCTTCCTTCAAGTTGTTCTTCAATGTCGCGGCAGATTCTTACGATTTGACTGCGCCGAGACGACGCTTTGAAAGAATAAAAGTCGGAAGTTACTTCGTTGACTGCATGGTGAATATTATTTTCAAGTCCAAGAAAGGACTTTTAAGTAAGTTTTACATTAAATAATTCAGACGGTTGAAAATTTGAATTCCCTGATGTTTTGAAAATTAATTTTTTAACAAAGGTAAAAGAAGTTTGCCAGTAAAAATAATCGAGGACAACGAGGAAATTGTGAAACGTCTTCTACGCTCACCCAAGTGGAAGCTATTATATAAAGACTATTCGGAAATAATAAGTACATTTACGGGACATGTAAAATCTCCGCACAAGATATCGACTTTGACAACTAAGACAGCTGTATTAATATCTTTATCGCCTTTACAAATATATAAAGTCCACGTTTATCCAACCATTTTCGCCTTTGGAATGGTAAGTAATTCAAAATATCATACATTAACTTAAAATTGATCAAACGAAAAGTACAAAAAAGTTCAAAAACTTATTATCTCGGAAATATTATTTTTCTGAAAGAGAATAATATACAGATCATAAACATCTGTTTAATATCTTCTCTCTCTTCCTCTCTTTTTCATTTGCCTTCTTATAATATTAAAACTTGTATAAAAAATTTTATATTATAAAAATAGTTACAAAAAATTTCGAACATTTTATCGATTTCGTGAATTATAATAAACTGTACGAACGAGAGCAACGATTCTAACAGAAGCTCGTCAAATTACTTTAATGGAAAACATAGACGTCGAGTAATTACTACTAACTGATAGGTAGCACCGAATAGCTCCAATTATCGTCATCTGGTTGTGAAAAATACGAATGACGTTCCAGTGATGGTTCGATTAATAAGTTTGTCGTCCAAGAACATCTCTTTTCCGGAAGGTAATTTAATGATCTTGCAACCAGACTCGATAATGACAAGATTAATCGAGTATTTTGCGGATAAAATGGGCAAGTTTAATGGATATATCAATTATGTGATTAATGACAATCACTCTTTCGAGCTCAATATTACTGCTTTCGTCGTTCGAAAGCAACTATTTATTGACAAAAAAGAGATTAAATTTGAGAAGGAATGGTCGAGAGGAGAAGTTTATCAACCAGTAGCTTCTATTGTTCAAATTACAAACAAATTAGACGCAAAAATACAATTCAGGTAAAATGCATTTTTTTCCTGTATAAACAATGATAATTTATGTGATAAAAGAATGATTTCAAAATAATTGAAAAAATTATATAAATAAAAAATAATGTACTAACAAGTGACCATTTGAAGTGAATAAGAGAAAGCTAGTAGCGACTTTTATATATGTTTCAAATTCAGAGTAAATAAATAAGAGATTTCTCGAGCAGATTATTGGTTTAATATTAATATCGAGTTTGAAATTTATGAGGCTTCTTTCTGAACCAATATCTCAATAACAACGTTAGATTTTTAAGAAGCTTAATTGAAGAAGCTTAATTGAATCCTTTTTAAGCACCATTTGTAATCTTGATAAGTCTTAGTCTTGTAAAATAACTTGAATAATTAAAATGCAGAATAATAATTCATCATACAGATGGGAAGTACCAGCGGCGTCTGGATTCTGTATAAAACCAAGATCAGGTTCCGTGCGGGGTAACGCTACATTACACGTTTACGTGTACTACGAGTTTCATAACGCTAGAGATAATTTTACCCAAGTGGTGATGAAGAGCGAGAGCGGGAGTCGCGCGTCCCTGCGACTTAGCGCACCGCAATTTGTACCGAAGGTCGAATTCACGAATAACAACGTGAGTCTCGGGGAAATATCTCTCAATTTGCCGAAGAAGGTAGTCGCCATTCTCCAAAACCATGAATTCAACGAGGTGATGTACGAGGTAGACAGCGCGTCACTGATACGCGGCTGCAACGTTAATCCAATGCGAGGGAAGATATCACCGCGTGGTATAGCGATTCTCGAGGTACGTTCTCCGTTAGTTAAATAATAAAATTTCGTAATACACAAACGACATTTATTATCATTTAGGTGGACCTTACGTTCCACGTTTGCTGTCGCTTTACTACCGTAATTACTGTTAAGATTCAAGAGAGTCTACAGTTATTATATAGGATAAATGGCTACGTAACATTTCCGCTGTTGAAGCTTCGACCGCAACGAATAGACATAAAACGCCTCAGCATTGGCGCTCTTCAAACTCACCAGATAACAGCCACAAACGTGGGGACAACGTTATTGAAATTGCAAGTTTTGTTGGAAGAATACCCCGAATTTCACGTCTCTCTGTCGGCAAATGGCAAAAATTCGGAAATAGGTAAGCGGACTCGGCCGTATAAAAATAACGAAGTAAAAAATGTCTTCGATGAAAAATTACAGACTGGGAAGTAACAAAAATTTGGAAGTAGGTAAGCGGACATGGCAGTGTCCTATAAAACAACGAAATAAAAAGTATCTCCGACGAAAAAAATAGTATTTTCTTAAAAAACATATATTTATAACTTTAGCGATCAATAACTTGAAAATTATGAATTTTATTTAATGAATCGAATAATTTCAAACATTGCGATTTATATATTCAATGAACAAAAAGGTACGGAAGGACTAACCATCGTCCCAGGTGCGAGTCAAAATCTGTATCTACACTTTCAACCGATCGATTTGGCCAGCTACGCTTTCTATTTGCCGATCGTGATAAATCAACTGCTTGGTCCGGTATCGATGCAGAATCCCAAGAGCATTCGACCAGCGGAATTTTTAAAATCGCGTGAAACTCATTATGTGCATTTACCAGGCTTTGCCATGACGCCGTTGCCTGATAAGCTGCCGACTATATCTATCGATTGCACCGTCGCTGGCCGAGTTGTTTTCTTCAGCAAACTTTGGTTTCGATTCAACGTTGCGACTAATAGAGTAAGATTCTGCACGTAACGTTCTAATAAACAAATTCAGAAATGGACATATAAAAATACTATAATAAAAAAAAAAGATGCAAAAGCATTTAAAGAAGAAGAAAGCATGCAGGAAAGATTTCGGCGCAGTGAGATAAAATATTATTATCCTCATACACGCAAAAAATAATCATAGTTGGATTAACATGTTTGATTCAACAAAATTTAGTTTGCTGGTTATTATAATGAAATATTCTAGTAACCAACCAGAACATTTAGTACTAACAACGGTTGACGTTTGATTACTGCTGATCCAGCGATAATATCCAAATATCTAGTTATTATGACTACATATCATGATTAGATGAACGTAACATGTATAATTGATAAAAATGAACATCTGGTTATTATAATTAAATATTCTAGCATACAACCAGAACAAAACATTTGTTGCTTTCACAAGAATGTAATCATATTTATTTGATTACTTACACTAGAAACGCGTTATCAAACTTGTTACGTTAATTTAATTAAAAGTATGGATCGTTCATTTTTCATCAGACACTCTGATTAATATATTCAGATTTTCCAACCAAATTTTTTTTCCGTGTAGATTATAATAAAATATATAAATTTAATTTGTATGAAAAAAATATATTTCTACATTTAACGAAGATACATTTCTAATTTATTTGTTTATTCTTCGCCAGCTGTTCGACGAATTGTTTATAGAGAATCGGGCAACGCCGAGGGAAGTAGTAATATCGATAAATATCGAGGAATTTAACAAAGCTGACTGCCCGTTCGCCATAGAACGGTCTGACGGTGTGGAGATTAAAAGAGCGCTGGACTCGATCGAGTGCACCTTACGCCCCGGCGGTAGCGTCTCCTTCGTTCTCGAGTTCAAGCCGAGGAGACGCGGCAGCTTTAGTGCGGAGGCACCGATATACATTCGCGGTGAGCTCGACGACGGCGTCTTCAATAAATTACGTCTCGACGGCGAGTTTCCCGCCAGTTCGATCGACATCGAGCCGACGGAGATATATTTTACGCCTGTTCCTCTCGGCACCGCGATAGAGGAGAAGTTTCGGATCCGAGCGAGGCACTTTGATAACACGGCGTTTATACGGCCCAACTTTTTGACGACGCCGCGATGTAGCGGTGATTACAAAGACGAGTTGTTGCGCGTCGACTTCCTAAACGGCAATGTTGTCTCTCCCCAACCGTGAGCTATTTTCTCTCGCAATTAAAAGTGTAACGATTAAACAATTGCACTGAGAGGAAAATATAGTTACTATTGGCCTTACAATTTTATAATATTTCTAACGATAATTATAATTAACATAATGATGCTTATAATTAATTTAATCATATTTATAATTAGAAATATTATTATAACATTATTATTGCGGCCAAAAGTAACTATATTTTTCTCTCAGTGTGTGATCTAATAATATTTAAATATTTATGTAGCGGAGAATTAATACATTTTTAAATCGTACATTTTATTAATTAGCAAAAATCTTATAAGAATATTTAAGGTTGTTCTTTGTTGCAAGAAGATACGTGGAACTTGAGGCAAGAATAACATTCAAGAGCGATCAACCGATATCGTTTTGCTCGACTATTGAATTTTCGGACGATCACGAGCTCGTTACGTGTTTTTTAACGGTGTATGCAACAGCGGATAATAATTTGTTAACGACATACTTACATTCTATAAAGTCCAGCTTTGATAAGACATACGGCAGATCCTTGGAGAAATACATTTCATATTCACCAGTATCATCACCTAGCGCAATAGATGAGGATTACGAAGAATCTTCTCAGACGCGCAGAAACGTGCGTTTTTTTCACTTTTTTGATTTGCTGTATACGTATTTCACAGATACTCATACTTTAAATATTTAATCATTTTAATAACATATGATACTCATTTAATAACATACACAAAATTTTATTATAACTTTACGTGGCCCACTTATAGAGAATCAACGAGTTCACTTTAGACGCTCGAGTAATACGCGTCAGATTTTAAGATAGAATTCTGTTTATAATTTTGTATATCGCGTATTTTGACGTGTATTCTTCCAATATTTTTCCTGTTTAAAATTTCAAATTTAGTTTTATTCTGAATTATTATATAGAT
>JAJVSH010000124.1:469719-483779 GCA_021460005.1 Tetramorium alpestre | reverse complement strand
AATCGCAGCTCAAAACCGCCTCTTTTAGGCATTGCCGCGTGTAGTAAACAACTCCTCGCGCGATCTTGGTAACAATAACGCTGGGCGGTCGTATCTCGCCGCGCGCTTGTATTCGGCGGAGGGCCGAGCTAATACAGCTATTTTTAATCTCGATAACTATTGCAAAAATTGTAAAATGGTAGAGGACTTTTCTACTCAGTTTCGTCCGCTCTACCGGCTCATGAAATATTGTACAACAATTCTGGGACACCCTGTATATATATATATATATATATATTAATAATCTTACCAAGATCAGCATATTTAGATTTGCAAAAGGCTCTACGACCTCCAAAGCATAAATCGTATCTAGGTAACGACGGATTGTCATTACCGTGCTCTATAGCTCTATACGCATCGTCGTTGTACAAAAAAGTAACGAAACCGTAATTATCGCTGAAATTAATCATATATTGTCGATGAAAATAATACAATTTTAAGAAAATAATAAAATAATATATTAAGAAAATAAAGTAAATAGTGAAGACACATACCCATGTTCACGAAAATGTAAACTGACTTCTGTAACAGGTCCAAAGCGCTCAAATCTTTCACGTAAATCAGCTTTAGTAATTCCCTCGTCTAGGCGTCCTACATATATTACTCTTCGTTCTTCTACTTCCTTCTGCTTTTCTCTGTTGTGCCAACTATCATAGGGTTTTTGATAAGGACGTAATGGTGATCTACTAGAAACAAATTATAAAAATGATAAATTTTCATTCGAATTTGTATTGCTATATTGATAGATTTACATGTATGATTATCTATTGGGATATATAGCCCTTGATACCAATATATCAATGTAAAAACTTAGTTTCCAAAAATAAGTTTTCCTTTTTCGTTTTTTTCTTAATTTTTTGAAAATATGTATATTTTATAGTAAATTAATTATAACATTATGGAAATATTTATTGAAATAATTAAACTTATACAATTCCTTACTATTTTAACTTACAATACAATTTTCTTATTAAATATGGAGTTCTATTTTAATAAAAAAAATAATTTCAAAATTATAAATAATAAAAAAAATTCTATGTAAATTAAATTTCAAATAGATTCTATTATTTATCTATCTAAATTCATTTATAAAATCACATATCTTTTCGCATATTTAAAATGAAAATTTTTACACTTTGTTAAAGCCTTTCGTTATTTTCGTTAAAAGAAATATCGATTTCAAATTCATCAGAAAATCTATTTTAATTGCAAAAATGATATTAATTTTAAAATCAAAATTGCCAAAGTAGAAAAATGTTAACTAATTTGAGCAAATTATTTTAGAATCATCCTATCTAATTGATTGCATAGTTATTTCGTGTTACATTTTTTTTTCTTTTTGTTACATACCTTGAACGATTGGAATAATATCGCCTGGAAGTTCTAAAGTTAGATCTGGATCTGGAACGAGATCTAGATCTGGATTCAGATTTAGTTCCAGATCTGGATCTGGATCTAGATCGAGATCGGATATGGGATCGAGATTGGATACGGGATTGAAATCGATTATGGGATCGAAATCGATTATGAGATCGAAATCGGGATCGGTCANGGGATCGGGATCGGGATCGGTCATGGGATCGAGATCGGTTACGGGATTGGGATCTAGAACGTGAGGATGAATTTCTTGATCTTGTCGAAATAGATGAGCGAGACGACCAACTGCTAGTTGAGCTGACAGAACTGCGTCGATGACTTATTGTTCGTCGGCGGGTATTGCTACGTCGACGAGGTCTACTTCTACTTCTACTCCTACTTCTGCTTCTGGTTGTACTCCTGCTATGTGTATTAATATTTCTATTTCTATTCCTCTGTCTCCTCGTCCTGCTCCAGCTTCGACCTCTACTTTTACTTTTGCTATGGCTTCTACTTCTTCTTCTGTCTTTACTCCTTTCTCTGCTTCTACTCTTGCTTCTACTTCTACTTTTGTTCATTTTATTCCGGCTTTTGCTTTTTGAGCTACATCGACTCAAACTGCGAGAGAGTCTTTTGCAAGACTCTTGTTGTTCATTCTTTGTATTTTCCTCTCTATTATACAAATTATTATAATATAATTAGAATGAGAACATTCTCTTATAAAATTTTACGGTATTTTTCTTTTTTTTTAGGAAAGAGACAAGAAAGATTTTATTAACTATATTTTAAAATTATGATCAGTTTTCGAAGAATCTTTTCTAAAAACATATGTAGTTGAATCGAAGTATCATATTGCATCATTAATATAAATAAAATTTGTCAACCAAATTATTGGCGTTATTAAAACAATTATTTTGTCTTGAATACATGGAACATTCAAATAAAAAAATAATTTCATCATGAAATGTAATAAATCTTAATAAGACTAATGATACTTGATACATTACCTCTTTTCATCTTTCTCCACAGCATCTACCACTGTGTTTGTGGGAGATTCAAACATAGTTTCGTATGTTTGTACTTCTGCATCACAAGTAAGTGGTTTTGATTTGTTTTTCTCTTCCTTTAGCTGTGATTCATCTTTTAAGACTGAAATAATTTCTCTTTCACACCAGATTTCAGGATTATCAGGATCATCTTTGATTACGAGTTCTGTCTTAGTTGCAGCATGATAGACATATTTTAATACCGTGGGAGATTTTTTTTCTTGTGTTATTTTATTCTTTCTACTTAGATATTCTGTTAAAGTTAATTTACGGGGTTTTTCTACGAGATCTGTCTTCCCTTCTTCATGTGGCAGCATATTTTGTATGTTTTCAGTATTCGGTACAATTATATTTTGTATTTCGTTGTTTGAACTGTTTCTACCGTGATAATGGTTTATTTTAGTGATCATCATTTTTCTCATATTTTCATAATCTCCATTTGTTGAAAATGATGATTGTGATGCATTTAGTGAATTCTTCAGTACGGAAACCATACGCTGCGTTTTAGAAATCGTTTGTACAACATTTGTTTCAGGTAATACACCTCTTGATTGTGAAATTATTCTTTTAGCTAAAGGTGAACGAATGTCCAATTGAGATTTATACGTAGACTGTTCGTTTGAATTTATATTTTCAACAGATATTGAATTACTTGAGTTATCACATTGTTTCAAAGGAGTCCCTTTTTGACAATCTCTAAGATTATTTTCGAACGAATGATCTTCGATTTCACATCGTAAGGCTGCTGGCGTACAAGGGTTTCTATTTCTATTAATGTTATAGATATTAACTGATTTCAAATTATAGTACATATTTGAAGTGCTTGAGTCATTTTGACGTTTTTCAGATATCTCACAATTCTTATTTTGGCTCAATTTTAATACAGATGTATCTTTTGTGGTTTCTGTATAAAAAAATGAATAAGTTATTTTTTACCTTTGAGGTAATTTTTGTTATTGCTGCTGTTTTGTACTTACTACTGCTATTGCAGCTTTTACGAGAGTTGGCATTACAGCAATAATCGTGATCCAATTGTACGAAATCAGGGAATGTTCTATTCTTACCACTGTTCCTTACCTAAAAAAGCATTAAAATTAATAATGGATTATTTTGCATTAAAGATTGCAACAATAATCGATATATGAAATAAAGAGATGCGCGCATTTTATATGCATATTCTAATCATGCCATAATTTGAGGAAAGAACTTACAGTAGAACTTATTTTCAAAATCTTGTTACGTGGAGTGTTTTTGGAGACTTTATCTTGCGTTCGTACATTATTACTGCGATTTCCAGCCTGTATATTTGGCATAGCGGGTATTATCGTAATAGGTTTTTTGCGTTTCAATGCCTAAAATTTAACAAGATAAGCATAATTAGATCGTTTTCAGATTATGCTAGTCTATTTAAATATTAAAATATCTATTAACATAATTAACCTTTATTCTATCGATTAATGTACTTTTGGATAATGGAGTACATAAATCTTTCCGTTGAGAAGCTTGCAAATTTTTCACCGACTTCTCCAATACGCTGGTTCGGCATTCTTGTGTTACTTGACACGGTTTGTTCGATCTCGTGTCATACGTGTGATTATTTTTAACGATCGATTTATTACGTGGATTTGGATTTTCAGACGCCTCAAATTGTTCAAACAAACTCTTTACATCGGATGCTTCTAGTACTAATAAAAAATAAATCTTAGTAAAATGTTACAATACTTATTTTTACCTAATACATTTGTACAACTGAATTTAAATACCTGGTACTTCATCTCTTGGTATAGTTTCAACATCTACACAATCTTCTTGTTCCTCTGGCTTGATTTTTTCATTAGTTATTGTATTAATACACTCTTCTTTCTTTTTCTTTTTTCCTTTTGCATTCTGATTTTTCTTCCTAATATTTGTATTTTTGCTATTTATTTTTTGAGATAATACAGACAGAATATTACTCGATGAACACTTAGATTCTTCTTCCTTTGTTTTTTGTTCAATTTTAGTGTTTCCATTATCCATTATTATTTCATTATTAGTTACAACATATTCTTCTTTAGTTTCTTCTTTAATATCAACTATAGAAAAAAAAATTTATTGATAAGAATTGACAAAATAAGAAAAAATTTTTAACAATTATTGATAACAAACCAATTATTTGTTCTTCTTCTTTTAAAGGAGTTGTAAATCCTTGTTGAATATCAGAGAAGAAATCACTTATCGTAGTAAACAATTCTCCCAAACTTTGATTTATTGAAATCTATTTTCATATTGACAAATTACAAAAACATTTGATTATTATGTTATAAAATGTTAAACAATTTATATTTAAGGTTTATCAAAAGTGTAAAAATAACTTTTGTAATAATAAAAATATTAGAAAACATTGAAACACATGTTCCAATATTTTCATTGTTATAAAAGTTCAAGGTTTCCACACTTTTGGTAAATTCTGTATAATTATCAATTATAAAGAAAAAGTTTGTACCTCAGGTAGTAGCTCAGTCAGAGAGTCAGAGAGAGGATAGTTTGCAATACCTTCATCTCGCCGTTGTATGTCATCAGGTACGTCATGCATTATGGGATCATTGTTTTCAACAAACATTGAATTAAAACTGTATTTAAAAAATAATTAAATGCATTTACATATTGCACATTCATTATAATTATCATATTATAAAAATATTTATAATATTTTTGAATAAGAATATTGTATACTTACTTTTCTTCATTACTAAGAAATTCAAAGCTGCAATTCAAAGGAATCAAAGGTTCTAATTCATCATTTGTTGACATCACATCATTAAGTGATAACGGTTGGATCTGAAATGTCTTATCAAACAAAAAACATTTTATTTATAAATTGTAATGCTTTAATATGTTTACATAAAGAATATTAGTCTTATAAATTCTAACATTTCTTACATTTTATTATAATTATAGTGCGTCTGATTATTGAGGCGCTAAAAAAAAATTCGCTATTAAGTGCGCGCATCGATGAGTGAAGAGAAGAATCATGGATCGATACATAGAAAAAGGGACAGGATCGATAGTTCGGAGCATGGATATCGACGGGCTCACTCAATAAAGATAATTCGAGTCTACTTGGTATTTCAAAATTTTATTCTACTTCTGATTGTGCTACATAATTAAGTGATACCTTTTCATTTTTGTATTTTATTAAAGGATTATGTTCAGTTAGAATTAAATAATTAATTTAATAAAAGTATTTTTATTTCAATAAGATTAGTACAGAAAACCTCGTCTAAAAATTCTTAAAGATAAGAAAGTTTAAAAAAAGGGCGATCGGTTGACACGCAGGTAATAAGACCTTTGGATATTTCCCAGACCGTTACAAATTTCTGAAAGTTTTATTATATTATTGAATTGACAATGGCTGTTTTCCAGCTAGGATACACAAACTTACAATGCGTTACATTGTGTAAGATTGTTGCTGGAACGATTAGAAGGTATCTGTAGGTAGATCTGCTAAGATATTAATACAACAAGTATTATTTATACAAGTATCTTTATTTTTTAATTAAATTTAAATTATTTTATGTTAAACATATGCAAAGAAAGAGAAACTCTTGCCACATGCTGAACATAAAATTTCTTAAAAAATTGGTAACACTCATATGTTTACACGCTCGTACTTAGCTTCTTACCGTGTCGAACACAGTGTTACACTGTGTCATCTGTGTAAACTTGTTGGAAAAAAGCCTATGTGTACAAAGTGACAGTGAAAACATTTTATTTCAATAAAGGAAAAGAATTTAGTTCTTTGTTTCTTAAACGTGAAGAGTCAGTTTATTTTGTAGTCAAATATACCTAAGAAATACACTTCTTCTATATACTTTATTTTTAAGTGAAACTTGACATCATATTTCATTTCTCGATTCCTAATTTATGTGTTTCTTCGGAACATTCGACAAAAGAAAATAAAGTGACTCATTGTATTTGAGAAGCAAGCAATTGTATTCTATTCCTTTATTCCTAAAATTTCTACTGTCACTTTGTATACACTGTCAATCTAGTACATAAAACAAAACCTTTAGAAATTCATTGTAACGGTTTAGGAAAAATTAAAAAAAGTCTTATACCTGCATGTCAACCGATCATCCTTTCTAAAGTTTCTTATCTTTAAGAATTTTAAGATGAGGTTTTCTGTACTAATTTCATTGAAATAAAAATATTTTTACTAAATTAATTATTTAATTCTAGCTAAACGTAATCCTTTAATAATATACAAAAGTCAAGAGGTATCGCTTAATAATGTAACGCAATCACAAGTAGATTAGAATTTGGAAGTACAAGTTGACTTGAATGATCTTTATGGAGTGAGCCTATCGATATCCCTGCTCCGACCCATCCATCCTTCCTCTTTTCCAGGTATCGATCCGTAATCCTTCTCTTTATTCATTGATGCGCGCACTTAATAGCGGATTCTATCTTCAATTATTGAGGGCCTCAATAATTAGACGCGCTACCATTATAATTGTATGTATAACCATATACAGGGTGTCCCAGAATTGTTGTACAAAATTTCATGAGCCGGTAGAGCGGACGAAACTGAGTAGAAAAGCCCTCTACCATTTTGCAATTTTCGCAATAGTTAGCGAGATATTAATGATTAAAAATAACCGTATTAGCTCGGCCCTCCGCCGAATACAAGCGCACGGCGAGATACGATCGCCTAGCGTTATTGTTACCAAGATCGCGCGAGGAGTTGTTTACTACACGCGGCAATGTCTAAAAGAGGCGGTTTTGAGCTGTGATTGTTCCCCTGTTTTTTGTCATTTATAGAAAACAACTCTTCGCGATCTTGGGAACAATGACGCTGGGCGGTCGTATCTCGCCGCGCGCTTGTATTCGGCGGAGGGTCAGGCTAATACGGCAATTTTTAATTATTAATATCTCGTTAACTATTGCGCAAATTGCAAAATGGTAGAGGACTTTTCTATTCAGTTTCGTCCGCTCTGCTCACGAAATTTTGTACAACAATTGTGGGACACCCTGTATATAACCACATGATTTATACATATAAAATTATGTTATATTTATGTTTTTATATGCAAATTTCTTTTCGGATACCTTGTGTATGATTATAAGCGGAAGAAATTCATAAGAAATCTTATTTATTCGATAGTGAAAGCCACGATTTTAATGGAAGCATGAGAGAAATTTGCTTAGTTGACTCGAGAAGTTGTATAGAAAAATGAGCAAAAAGCTTTTTTTATTTTCATATAATTATTTGAAATACACTTGGGAATTCTTTCGAGAATTAAGCGTAAGTGATAGTAGTATAAGATGGGGCGGTTAAGTATAATAATTCTTAATGTCATCCGGTTTTAAAAAAATTCTTCTGTGACTTTCCGCTGAAAGTGGGATGTATAGCTAGATGAACCTAGCACCTAATTTTTAAAAATTTAATTTTTATTTTTTTAACTTTTTATAATTTTTAATTAATAAAACTACAAACAAAATGCTATCGTTTCCCGTATAAAAAAGCAAATTTTAAAAAATCGGATGTTAAATTCACATAGTTGGGATGTATATGGGATAAGAGACTACTGGGATTTGAACCCTTCCGTTATTAATCACTCGCGTTAGCACAAACCCATGCGTCATTCCAAGCGTAAGTGATAAATTTGCATTGATATCTCTTTCGCGCGCTACTATTGCTACCGATTTGTCAAATTTCTTTTTAATTCTTTGTAAAGGAGGATGTGCATTTTATGTATTTTGGGGAGCACCCGGGGATCGTACATTGAGAAAAAAATATAGTTACTTTTGGCCTCGATCACAATTTTATAATATTTCTAACAATAATTATAGTTACCATAATGATGCATATAATTAAGTTAATCATATTTATCGTTAAAAATATTATAAAATTATGGTTGAGGCCAAAAGTAACTATATTTTTCTCTCAGTGTGTGATTCAGTGTTTCTTTTATTCAGTTTGATTCGTTGTATTAAAAAATCACAGTCAAAATAGTCTAAGTACCCAAAAAAAGTTTTGAGAAACTCAAACAGAAGAAAGCAGCAAGTCAAATACCATACAATAAATTAAATATTAAATATATAGTCATAGTATATTAAATATTATAGCATGGTATATTAAATTATACATTATATGCAGTATAATATATAATCTAATTGCAATTTTGCTTTGGAAAAAAAGCAATGCAAAAATTGTTTTTAAATTAGTATTTTTTCTAAATATGTATGGATTATACAAGAAAAACATATTTTATGTATATTTATACATATTTTTATATGAAACATTTTTTGCCAGGCATATGCCAGACATACCAATATTATCACACATACAATTCATTCATATCAAATGTAAAATCGTAAATCAATATCAAAATTTCAAACAAGAACATTGTAAAAAAAACAAATATATAAATCAGCTGGCGATATAATTTAAAAATTTTTTACATTTTATAATTTTTTACAATTTTGACTTTTGACCAAATAAGCAATAAATTCAACTTTTAAATATTTTCAACTTGAGCCATTTTGTACAATTACGTGCACAAATGCCACACAATTTAAGTAGACAGCTCTTCCGTAAGATTATCATGCCAGATGGCATTTAGGGCGAGAGACCAGCTCCGTTTCTTGGCAGCGAGATTAGAATCGTCGCGACAAGTGTAAAAATTTAATTTTTCCCTCCAACATTATCTCCAGACACACTCGTAAGCGTGTCGTTGAAAAACGATAAAGATAGTTCGGCGAGAGAATGCCCTACCTTGTTCAGCCTCTCCATCGCCACGAGGTCTTTCTCGGGAAATAATTCCTCCTCACATATACTCCTCATGCACATACTCCTTTCGGTCTCCATGGCACAAATAAGTAATTCGGCAGATTCGGTGTTTGGCGGCTTGTCACTTTCCTCCTATCTGCGACACATAAAACGACACGTTGAGAGAGAGAGACACTCCGGCTGTGCTCGCCTAGCGGACTTTGCGCGAGCAGCATAATCGAGCGCGCTGCCAAGCGTGGGCAGCAGGCGAGCCACGCGCTCTTATTCTAGGTTATGTTACCGAGGGGGCAAAGAGAACGCGATGGGGACGCACGTGTGCGGCGGATAGACTTGACACTCGACGCGGGGCCGCGCTTACGCACTTACGCACGACAAGCGAAACCGATATGCCTGCGCGGCGGTCCAAAATACGAGTCGCGTTTCGCGCGACGCGAGTCCACGTTGCACGCGGCCGTGCCGACGGGCCGCCGTGCCGCGCACGGACCGCACCAGCTGTGGCGGCGATTTCCCGGAGATACCGCCGCGCGATACCGTTATTCTAGGAACGGACGGTAGACTCGCGAGCGATGACGCACCGGTAAATCTGCGCGACGCGATCCTCGAGGATGGTAGATTCGTCGCGCCGACAGATTCCGGATGGACGGGCGAACGCGTGGCCCGAGGATCCCGTCTCGAGGCCCGCACATGGAAGGACAGCGTCTCGCTCTACAGTGCGCGCGGAGAAGGAAGAGAGAGAGAGAGAGAGAGAAAGACAGCGGGCGTACGTACGCGTGCGCGCACCAGCTGAACGCGTGTATGTATGTATGCATGTATGCACGGGTGAAAGGGAAAGAGCGAGAAGAGAGAGAGAGAGAGAGAAAAGCCGGCTAGCCATGCTTGCACGCCGCGTCAGCCACCACGCCTCCGCAGCTCGGCGGGTGATATTCCTCGGGGATGCGATTTCTGGTAGGATTATCGAAATGCAAGGATGCCCGGTAGCGTCGCTTATTTTTCCCCGGCGCGATTTCTCGTAGACAGTCGCGCATCGGATAGCCAAGCGTTCCACGAACCTCGTCGTCACTGTCGACTACCTCAGCGGTATATTCGGCAGGAACACCCCGACGCGGAGCAGCACCGCGTATTCGCACAACACCAGAAGCGAGATAAAAAAACACGCACACCGCTCGAAATATATATGCCCGAGTCCCGCCCGGTACTTGCCGGTACGCGGGAATCCACGCTCCCGTACACGTGATCGCCACGTTCGCGAAGGTTCAACTTCGACCACCAGACGATTCGCTCGCACCACGCGCACTATCGCACACGCACAGCTCTCGCGCTTGTGATGCACTGTTCGCTCATTCGCTGTGTCGGCGGAGCCGGAACGTCGCCACCAGAAGGAAGACGAGGCTCGGTCAGGCTCGGGCCGCGAGAGAGACGGGAGGGGATAGGGGGATCCAATTGGCGTCGCGTTACGGGCTGAGGAAGTGGCTCTTCCTTTCCGACGGAGCCGCGGATTCGCTTTTGTGTCCAATTGTACCCCCGGTCCTGCACGCACACACTTTCATGGTTCTTCCGCGCGCTTCTCGGAGAAGGATGACGGGTGACCCCTTTCTACGACTGCGCAGTGGGAATTTTAAACACAATGGGGTTTAAACAATATTTCAGCAGTCATCTAATATTATATTTCTGTTGAATATCGTAGGTAGGGATTGCCGAAAATGATTTAATGACGGGGGGGTTGGCATTCTAATCTTAAATGTGATGCAAATCATAGAATATACTTTAACATAATAAACACTAATGAATGAAATATAAAAATAACATTTATACTTCTGTTCCATTATAGAAAATATTAAACACATTTTTTTCTTACTTATTACTACTTGTTATTCGACGCGAAATAACTGATATTTTGAAAACCCTTTGGACAAACGGAATGAAATCGAAGATGTGCAAAGAGATAGCACGAATGGCTTTAACCTTTAAGGTGCAAATTCATGTAGCGAAAAAATCGCCGTGAATAGAGGTCACGTGGTCATTCGCAGTTTGCCAGCGAATAAACGCTGTCCGCTGGATTTTTCAGTTTTTGGCGAATGTTCGCTGAAGTCATAGCGGAATATCAAATCAAGCTATGAGAAAATTGCAACATTATTTATTTCGAAAATGGATTCAACAAACATAAGTCATCAATTAAATTTATAAGTACCTTGCATGTTTACCTATTTTATAAACGTTTTATAAATTTGCTAAATTAGCTATTAAAAATTCTAATCTTAAATGTGATGCAAATCATAGAATGTACTTTAACATAATAAACACTAATGAATGAAATATAAAAATAATATTTATACTTCTGTTCCATTATAGAAAATATTAAGCACATTTTTTTCTTACTTATTACTACTTATTAACGGATTTTATTAATTGGACGGTTTCATTAATTTATGCAAGACCATTTAGTAGTATGTAAGAGTTCTATATGATAACATGCAAATATACATTTAATCATTTTTTAATTAAACACAACAGATATCTATAATATCTATGACGCTCACTAGCTCATATACTATTTGCTTATTCGCAACGAGTAATTCGCTACTTCATGGAGAATTATTCGCTATTTGCTCAAAATCATTCGCAGCGAAAAATTCGCTGCATGAAAAGGCACCCTTAGAGGGGTGGCCCTCTAAACTTTTGCCGCACTTTTGCCACATTTTAAAACAACATTTGTCATTATTATTTGTCATTATTATTTGTCATTATTATTGATTACACAAAAATTTTATTTAGAAAGCATATGTCAATATATATTTTGTCATATGTTAATAACATTGTGTTTTATATTCAGACTTATTTAAAAAAAAAGGAAGCACAATATATATTTTTATTTACGAAAAAAACTTTTTTAGGCGGTTTCATTAACATTTTTTTCCAGAAAAAAAAACGTTTTTTTTTAACGGTTTTTCAATGGACATTTTTACCTTGGAGAAACGTTTCTATAAAATGATTATTAAACGTTTCGTAAAAACGTTGATAAAACGTTTGTGAAACGAATGTGTGCTGCTTGGGAATAGTTTTTGAATTAGAAGGATTTATAGTTAGCGAATAAAGTAGTCTAAGCCCGGATCTACAATAGGTGTAGTAAGCTTTAAGCCTTAAAAAATTGACCAATCACAGACGAAGATGAAGAGAATAATTGATTGTCATTGATCAATTTCTTAAAGCTTAAAGCTTACTACATCTATTGTAAATCCGGGCTAATGTTGGCGCGCTCAGAGGACCGATTCTTGAACTCATACGAAAAATTTTCGTATACGTAAATAACGCTGCGAGATCACTGATTGGTATATGATTTGAGATCTAGAAGGTATATACATCAATGTGACTGCGCAGCGTTATTTACGTATACGAAAATTTTTTGTACAAGTTCAAGAATCGGGCCCCATGTGTGGTACAACGCACAATGCTAAAGGCGAAAGCTGATAGTCGCCCTTCTTCTCAATATCGATGTCGAGATTACGTATACAAAAAAAGTAATATAAATTAATTACAAGTAGTATAAATTACTTTAAAAGTTAAAATAAAATTACTTTAAAAATTAAAATAAAATATTTTAATTCTTTTAGCTAATATTTTAGGATAGATTATTCTAATAATTATTGTAAATAACTTAAATAATTTAGAAAAAATAATATTCGTTACGTAAATAGTGCTATTATCATAAAATAGTGTTACTAATAGGACAAAATAAAAATTTTTATGAATTTCAAACAATTGTTTATATTACATCAAAATGAGTTTATAAAAAACCAAGCCAAGTATTAAAAATGTGAAAAGAACATATGCATGAAAATATGATTCTATCTACAGAGAAAACATATTCTTCTTATATGTATTCGGCATTTACGTTTCTTTTGCAGATTCGATAAAATAACGAAGACGGAGGAAACGTTATCTGCTGAAAGTTCTGGTTAGCTGCAGCGAGAGCCGCAGGATGACGCAACTCGTAAATTCCGAGAAGCTAAATATTTGAACAATTCCTAAAGTTAGATGTCGCCTGCGGCCAAGCGCTTCTAACACTCGCTTATGTTCTGAGAAAGCGAATTAATAAAAACACAAAACCCGTTTACTAAACGAAATTAAAATTGTACAAAGTTGTAATTTTGTAATTCCGATACTGTCCCGCCATCGACGTTGTTCCATTGGCGATTTATGTTTCGTGCATAAACGTTGCCGAAATAAACCACAAGATGGCATAAGAGGGACTGTAATAGAGGGATTAGATATATGTATATAAATTTACAAGTTGATTAGTAGTAGTGTAAGATAGGCGAGTAGGGTAGTATCTCAATCCCTAATGTCACCTAGATCTATAAAGATTCTCTAATATGACTTTCCGATATATGAAAACTGTATGTCGAGAAAGGGAGCCGAGATTTGAACTCGGGACCCTTCCGTCACTAATCACTCTCAACTGTGTTAGCATGGAAGCCACGCGTCATCCCAGAAGTGGGTTAATACATGTACAATTAAGAGGATCCTGGAGCGACGCTCGAACTTGATCGAGGTCGATAATGTAGGTCGGAATTCTAAGCTATAATATTATGAATTATCAAATTTGCTTTACAGAATACAAAATCCNTTTGCAGAATTAAANTACACGCAAAAATGAACCACGTGAGTATCGACTTCATATCAAAAACGAAAAAAAATTAAAAATATTCTCTCTTCTTTACCTAACCTAATCTATAAATTCACATAATTTTTGTAATCATATTTTTTTAATTATGTGTCCTAATGGAATTTACCAAATTCTATATTGTTCTTTAATGTAATCTATGTAATTGTCTGGTGGTATTTCG
>JAJVSH010000124.1:429809-469439 GCA_021460005.1 Tetramorium alpestre | reverse complement strand
TTCTGTAAAAGGATTTTCCAATCAATGCAGGCAATAAAAAGTTATGTGATTACAAAAATGTTTGGTACCGCGTACCGGCTCCAGGATCCCCTTAATACGGAAACCGTATCATAAAATTATGTAATTGTCTCGTTTTACATTTGAGCAAATAATTATACTACGATCATTTTATCTAATCGGACTTTCCTACGTACTTAAATCTACAGATTAGATTCTGTTATCGCTGTTTTGGAATATTTCGAAAATTAAAAAAATTCCAATTCTTAATTATTCCAGGAATTGCAATATTGAATCACAATTGAATGTCGGACTGTACATCGCTTGAGGGATATTTTTGATCAGAACGACTTTGGTGGAAAACTATGATACATCATTAATATGTAATTGCTGCGATCGTTGTGATTATGTGATTTACAATGAATAAATAAATAAATATTGTAAACTTTATACCGTTATGTTTTAATAATTTATGCGCGCACACGATATAAAATTTAAAAATATTACAAGCTATTTTTTAAAAGCTATTAAAGATAAAAAATATTTTATTGCTTTTTCTAAGAATAATAGAATCATAGAGAGAGTTTAGAAATCTTAGAGAAAGTAATAAAATCTTTTTTATTTTTGCGCGTCATTTCATATTTTATAGAATTTTATGGCTTTTCACAGGTGGTCACTGCAGAATTTTTTGGATGAAAGAAAAAGTACTTACTTAATTCTTCCGTTTTCTTTTATTAAAATGTTTCAGAAATCATGTACATATTTTTCTTAAATCATTTGTCTTTGTTTTGTGCACAAATAACAACTAATTTTAAGAATAGGAAATTTTTTAAGAAATATATATTTCATCTCTCCCTTCATTCATTTTGACATGAATTGTTTAAAATATTTATTTTCCAATGACCTTTATGACTATATCTTTATTTTTAATAGAATAGTATATGATTAATGATCTTATATTAGGTATAAATTCTGTGTTCTCAATGATCGTGGATCGTTACTCTATATTAAAATATCACAATAGGGAAAGATTGACAGACGGGTCTTGTTTTTTTCTTCAAAAACTCACTTTTAGAAAGTAAAAAAGGATGCAGCTATATGTTGCAATCGTCGTACCCATAATTATTCTGGTGATTCGAGGATCAAAGTGTCACAAAGTGTCACAAATGAATTTTTAAATGAATTTAAAAGAACTTTCTATTTTACTGTTATTATTTTATAATGGCATGAACTTGAATGCGTATCGATGTTCCGTTTAATATTTATAAATTCACATTTACAAACGATAAAATATTTGTATAATTTTTGTATGTACAAAAATAAATAATTTTATTTTTTTTAATTAAGATTTAATATAGTATATTTACCGCAAAAATGATTAAGCGTATATAATTTTTTATTAATTAATAATACGAATGTTTGTATTATAATTACTTTTTTATTTTTTACGAAGGGAAATTTGTTTATATCAAATTCGTTAAAATTTTATAACTCGTTCTTTTACTATTTGATTTTAGCCATGTTTAAATATGGTCACAAGAATGCGAAAGTACCAAGTAGCGTTATTAAATTTTTTATTTTGAAACATACTAAACTGCTATTGCGCTCTTTTCTGTCGTTTCTTATTCACACTTTTATATTTTTAATTAATAATGCACTATAAATAATAATAAGCGAAAATAAGATTTATTATTTATTTGTCATTTTCTAATTCACATTTTATAATAATAAAAGATAACGCTTTGATTTATTATTTTTATTAGTAAAATCTAATTGATAATTATGATAAAAAATAAGCATCATCAATAGATTTACTGTAACGTTCGTTGGAAATTTTTAAATCGACAGGAAGGCAGCAACCGCACTTTCTTCGGTATCTTGGAACGGTAAAATCTTGGAACGACGAAAAAAAGAGAATCATTTAATTATGCTCCTGGTTTTTTACGTTAAAAGTATGTGCGTTAAATATCCGGAGTCACTTTCTAAAATTGATATTTCTATTTTTGTGAAAGTTGTAAAAGTAAACACAAGTATGCCGCACCTGTAACAAAAAAACGGACGTATTGTTCTAGGATTAGTAACATATATTGTTAGACGACAGCATAACAGAAGCATTTTAAAAAATTATTATTTAACAATGTGATTTTTTTTCTTGACACGACTAAATTAATCCAAAAAATTGCATCTTGTGAATATTGTACCGCAAAATTTGAGCGAAATGTGGTGCTGTAAATAAAAAATTTTTATTTTGTGGAAAAATATTAATATAAATGAAGATTGCGGGTAATCGGTAAAAACGATCCGAGTGCATCTAACAATGCAGGAAGGAACGGACATATCGCATCTCGTTGTTCGCGTTGTGAGTACTGCGCTCACATTTCACGATGCCCGTTTTAATCCGTTAGCATCAAGGATATGAAGGACGCAATCTTAAGCTACGCATGCATATACACATTTACATGCAACTGAACAGGGGACCAAATAGTTTCAACAGAGATCAACAACGAAGCGCTATTCAGCTTGGATTGTACACATCTGTATTCGTGTATTTACTATTGAACTTTTTGCTAATAAGTATTGTGTATCTTCGTGCAACTGTATCATGTGTTTGCATGCACTTTCAGAGATGCAAAAACACAGGCAAGTGAAATAATATTGTTACATTTATATATAAAAATTATATCAAATAAAATTATTCAAATAATTTTAATATAATTATAAAATCGCTTAAAAGTTAATAAAGTTAATTAAAATTAATAAAATTTAATTTAATTAATAAAGTAAACAGAAAATGTGTCAACGTACAATCGGGCTGGTTCTTTCGTCTCTAGTATTTTTCAGTATTTTATCATATCAATTTTTTATTTCGATTATTAAGTTAATTATGTGACTTGGTTCCCTGTTCTTTTCAATAAATTTTGAATGTCGAAATCTTGAATTAACAAATGACTAGATGATATGTTGTTATTTATAGGATATGAATAATGAAAGGAAAACTTGAAATATATTTTTGATTTATTATATTCGTGTTATACAACAATGTGCAGACACCATAATATTATTTATACTCGATAAGAAATTGTCGGAATCAGTGTCAAAATAATATGAAATAAACAATTACATCCATTATCTCGTTTTTATTTGACTATGTTTCTTTATCTAAACTCTCGCATTCTTTGTCTAATCATTTTATTACGTCTACGCTTTAAAAGCATTATTTTCTCTCGTTTCGTAGTAGTTCTCATTGTACTTTTATCTGTATAGATAATCTATACAGATAATTTTATCGTATATTTCAGTGCAAACGCGATTAAATTTGACTACCTTGAGTGACAGTACTTGAGTGGCAGTCTACTATTATAAAACAAATTAATATTCCATTGTGGCATAAGGTGAAAGTTCTTATTATTTAAATCGATAATCAATTTAATTATGTGATTATTCTCATAGCTTAAGAATTTCAAGTCCGATGGTAAAGACATTTAGTTTTTGGTAAGCGAAAAATGTACACTGACAATAATTCGTTCCTTGGCCCCTCTCGCGGGGCAAGGGGAGCATAGAAATATATTTATCTATCAATCAAAAAATGCTGAGTTATCGATTTAATTATCAATCGCCGCAAAATAGCTCGATAAAGGATAATACACTTGTGATTTATTACAAAGATAAAAAATTATAATATAAAATCAGTTATATAAATTATAATATTAAATCAGTTTGAAATAATATTAAATTAAATTAGAATATTTATTTAAAATGCTATACTAAATTTTATGTATTTGAATTTTATTCAAACTTCGGCTAATTTTGCTTATAATTTCTTAATTATATTTCTTTTATTAGCAGTATACATATTTCATTTATATTATTAAATTTAGACACTATATCAGATTGGTAAAAGCCGATCTCCTATTTCTAATTATTCAAACTTGCAGTCCGACTTTATCCTGAGAATCTGCAAAAGCAAGCATCTGTCGATAGACAGGTAGGCAACCTGGCGCAATGACGTGTATGCCGCGGTAACACCCTGTACATAAATTCAGGCGAAAAATATTACGAGGCACAAAAGATACAACCCGACAGTATATATGTATATTTTCTATTTATTTGATCGCAGATTAATAGAATATTCTATAATTTCACGATGTATTCATACAGACATATCAAATATTTATAAAATAGGAAATTGCCAATTTCTATTTTTACACGCAAAAGATTGACACGAACAGATGTAGACGCGTAGTAAAACCTGAACATCAGCTGATAGACCGAAGGATAAAACACGCGGAGGTAAATCGGTGAATTAAGTTTTTACAGCTGAACGACCGGCGACCACGCGAGGGGTTAGAATTGGAAGGATATACTTCGGTTTGCACATGATTTCGTATTTATCGTATCGAGAATGCCGCTTTCCTACATGTTGCCGGGCCATCCCGCCGTAATCGTATTCCTCGCAACGACGACAGTAAGAGGACGTCAAACGAGGACATAGCGCCGATGATATTGCGCGTGCACGGATAAAAAATTAGTGTACAGACTACTTATTTTTTTTATAAACTCGTTACGCAAGCCGGAGAAGTATAATAGTAAAATTTGCAAAAAAAAAAAACAATAACTTATCGGTGTCAGTTGGTTACATCGTGAAATTCCCGAGGTCGGTTGCGTTACACCGTAACGATCTCGTAACAGCAACGCTTGGAAACTCCCGCTCCGGAGTAAAAAAATCACAAACACTTTTATTATTTACTTTTACCCACGAACTTTTTTCTCCGCCGTGCAGTGCCTCGCGATACGATTCTCCGGATGTGTCCTGGATACGTCGGATACGCCGGATACACGACATATTCGCAATGAAATCTGCCTTTTACGGTGGAGCGACGCATGTAACACATATAGAGACTATCGGGGTTTCTTTAATTATTGATCGTCGCGTTTTAACAGTCAAGGGTAGTAGTCGCGCTATCGCTTAACTATCGGAAGGTGGTTTGATCGCTACTTCACCTCCCGATCTCCAGATCAGGATATCGCGCGTGCGCGGGCGTTATTATCGTTCCGCCGGTGCTTTTATCGACGCTATCAACGATCGCCGGAAATGCTCGACTCTCCGTCCACCTGTGTTTTCGGACTGCCGACGGTCCATTTGCACGTAGCCGCGCACACCCGAACGGAACGCAACGAGACGTATCGTGGATTCGCGATCGCGTCATTACTTTGAAAATACGTTTCGCGGAGAGAAAGAAAATAAATAGAACGCAGGATGGAAAGCTCCCGAATGGGGTGAATTAAATTGCCGTAAAATGTTTGGCTTGATCGTAACAATATCATTATTAGCAAGATAAAAAGAATGGAATGGAGGAAGAGAAAAGAGGGAGATGAACGGATTGTTTAATTCTATCCCCGATAATATATATAAATATTTAAATAATAAATATAGATATGTATCGTTAGTTTGTTGCAAAATTTGATTCGACAATGTATAATCGGGAAATGGAAGTATATATCCATAATATCGGATCGTAATTAAGGGTATCCTGAGAAAAGAAGAGAGAAGAGGAAAGTGAACAGATTACTCAATTCTATCCCCGATTGTAACTATACAGGGTGTCCGAGAAAGACCGCATGTCCTTTCACTGACAGATTTTGTGGAACATTCTAAGTCAAAAATTCTTATGCGAAAATGTTGAGGCTATAATAATTTTTAAATGGATACTTAAAGTTAACCAGTCAGTTTGCGGAATTTTTGCACGTTCAGATATGGCATATCATATAGTAGTAAAGGTTGTATCAAATATTTTACTGATTTTACATATTCAATCTGCTTTATAAAATTATTAATGTAAGAAAACTACATTATCATTATGGTAGTTATTTCTTCTTAATTTAACACAAAAAATATATTATTAATTGACATAATTTGAATATGCTTACTATACAAAAAAAGTCACTCGCCGATTTGTGACGTACTTCCAATCCAATCCAAGAGCACTTTCATTACTGTACGATGCTGTGATATACCTGAGCGCGCAAAATTTCCACAAACTGATTGATTAACTTTAAATGCTTCCCATTAAAAAGTTATTATAGCCTCGATATTTTCACATAGGAGTTTTCGACTTGGAATGTTCCACAGAATCCATCAGTGAAAGGACATGCGATCTTTTTGGGACACTCTGTATATATATTTAAATCATACATATTTAATGATATATTTAAATAATAAACTGGTACGGATATGTACGGGTATTTTGAAAAAAGAAGCGGAAGAGGCACACCGTAAANCGGAAGATATGTATGCAGGATTCACGTGCGCGACGTAAGCAGACGGGCAGACGAGCATCGAAATCTAGAAGCTTAGAACGATACTCAGGCGTAAGTGGGGGGGGGGGGCGAGGGTAGACTATATTGACCCTGATGCAAGCTTAGCAAGTTTGCCGATAGTACCCTTTTCGGCGTGGTCGCTTCTGTTAATTTCATCCCGTAGTGTTAGTGCCGTGACTTCCGAGTAACCGGGTACACACGCTACGATTTAGCGGTCGGCCCATTGGTAACATCGATCGCGCATCTGCTCAGCAGTTAGTTGGCTGGACGAGGCGAGAGGGAGGTAAAAAGGGATGAGGGATTGGGGAGCAAATGCGGACAGGTGAGGGGGGGGGGGGGGCAGGACTTTAGAGAAAAACGTTTGCATTAGCGTGCCCGCGCCCTCGCTACCGGGCAAATGCAATAAAGCGACCGAAGATAAACTGTCGAATTGACCAAGTCGGAGAAATTGCCTCGCAATAACGTGCAATTTCCCGATGACGAAGCGGCGATCCGTACTATATGCTGCGTCACGTCACTTTATATTTTCGGCTATTTGCATTGTAAATAAAGAGTTACGAGTGGTATACCTGCGTAAGGTTCCGCTTTTCGAATTTTACCCGGTCGACCTGTGTCACGAGATACGAACCGAGTAGCCTTTTTTTTTTGCTTCGTAAAAATGCAAGTCGCGCGTATTATGTTGCAGCAGCGAGGTGCACTCTCACCGTGAACGTGGTACGGCACGAATTCGGAACCTCCCCCCCCCCCCCGCGGGAAATAGAAACCAGATTAGAAACGCTTAGCTGACGCACGAAGGGGATCGCGAAGGAATCGAATCGAATCGAAACGAAACGCCTATTATTTTTCCGACGCGGGATTGTTCCATAATTCATAAAGTTTGTCGCGGCTCTCTCTCTGTCGGGTAGGATCTTCATAAACGATAACTTCGTGCTTGCGTTTGCCTTCCGAACGGAATCGGAGCTCCGTATGTGTCACTCCGAGAGCAAGTTTGCAAATCGTCTCTTTTATCCCAGCATTCCGTGGGAGCAGATTTGTTCGCTTTTCCCCATTCGAGAATCGTTCTCCCTTTATCACGATGCTCCAGCATACGCGATCGGGCGATAGCGAGATCATTTCTTTCCCCGGTCCTTTCGAATAAAACAGTTTTTTTCCCGTCGTCGACATTTCCACGATAAAGTGGCATGCCCTTTTTTTTCACCGCAGTCACTCCCTTTCATTTCTGAATTTTATCGCGATCCGCAACGTATAAGCTGAGAAATCAATAGTAGCCGAAGACAAATATATTATGGGTTTGTTACATCATAGCGTAAAGAATCTATTTTAAATCCCTATCCCCATTGCAAAAGTAGAAGAAAATTAAAAAATGTCAAAGGGGGAACTGTAGTTGCGAAACCGTATGACAAACCTATTTTCATATGACTGTCATTATGTTCCTTTTCCTCATCACTGAAGCAACATAGATAATTATTTTTTAATTCTTTTTCTCATACGATTGGTTACATCTTGATTGATTGTATTTTTTTTTCTAAATAAGCTTTTTCTGACTTTTAATTAGATTCGGAAAAATACCAGTCTTTTGTCAACAAAACAGCATAAAATATAAGCTGTTTTTACTTTCTGCTACGCATAATCGGCGTTCCTTTTTTTCAGCAGATGGAGTTTGTACAAGTGGTCATATGAAAAAATTAATTCCAGTTTTCAGTCTGTCTTTATTCTGTCTTGAATTCCTATGTTCTACTTGGCAAGAAATATTTCAGGTATGATAAGTTAAATTATAGTATCAGATGAGCGCGACTAGTTGTACTAATTTCTAATGTACTATATTTAAAGAATACTTCTGTGACTTTCCGCTGAAAATAGGATGTATGTGGGATGAGGGACCACTAAAATTTGAACCCAGGACTCTTCCATTACGAATCACTCACATTAGCACGAAGCCACGCGTTATCCCAATAAATCAAATAAGTATTTAAAATAAATTTTTTGTGCTTCTAGACCAATCGCTTCTATCCATTTAGACCGCAAAAGATACAAGTTCAACTTCTTTTTTTATGTACACACACATTGAGACATATTCAAGAATTATTTTACATAACTCTAAATATACAAGAAATAATCTTTTCTTTAAAAAAGAATTTTCTTTTAATTGATGTTTTGATCATTTTGATCAAATGCATTTTTCCATTTAATGATTTAAAAAAGTAATTGCAATTTATCTGTAGTTTTTACATTCTGTGGTCTTTCGTGAGTTAACGAAGAATTTACTTTTAATTAGTTGAGAGACCTGCGGCTCTTACATAGTAAGTATTCTATATTATAAGATAGTAAAAGAAAAAAAAAGTGGAGAAAGTAGTTCAAAAAAAGAGATTTCCTTCTAGATTAATTACAGTCTTATCTCTAGATAACGTTGCAAGGTTTCTGCAAATTCTGTTATTTCGCATATTTACGAAAGTTGATCTCACATCTGATAACACGATAATATCTGTAGCTGGCTTTCCCAAAGCTTTAGCTTATGAATACACAAGGGGGGGAGAATACATTAGACAGAATTCTTAACTGTTATTAGAATTCTTAAGTTATTGCATATTGAAGCTGCAAATTGATTTGAAAATAAAATACATAATAGGAAAACAAATATCGAGTTGTACTTTGATCTTTAGAAAACGTTTTCTCTCCTTTTCTAAATAATGTATAAAACAGCAATATTTCTAAATAAAAATATAATTTAAAAAAATGTTGTTAAAGGAATGGTCATTGATAGTTATTCAATTTTTTTTAATTTGGCAAAAGTGTCTGAGATAAATCGGCATTCTCAGAAATGCACTTCGTTATCTGCAAATCTGGCGACATTATTGTCTTATCAGATTTTCCGCAACAAGCGATATACTGCCGCGTGCGATATACTTTATACCGTAGATTTTACTAAAAACATTGTACTACGTCACATAGCGCAGGCCAATCGAGAAGATCGAACTTATTTGTTCAGCGTGAGGGCCAATTGAGTAGTACCGGAAATTATCTTTCGATGTAATCGCGGATTATCTTGTCGCCGTTATACATTATTATAGACGTCTGATCGCGTCAACGCCCATATCAGTAGTCAATGCGGTCTTGAGGACGGATCGAGGATCGGTCATCGTATAATAGTTGAATCGGATATTACGTTTACCATGACAGAATCTAGGAGATCAAGCCAGGTTAGTTATTTCTCTATACAAATATGTCTTGATCAGCGACATGCCGTGTGATTAATTACTGCAGTGATTTCGTAATACAGAAAAAAGAAGCAGATCAATACTTGGCTTCGTTTCTTATCTGGAAAGCTAATATCTTGCAAGACCCATATGTGAGCTGTCTATAAATATTTTTCTATATTCGTCAAAAACAATTACTTTTCATGTCATAAATAATTTAGAAGTGTATCTAAATTTATTTTATAAAATGTTCATATCTAAGCTAAATTTGGATATGAGTAAATATTTTCGTTTTTATTGTATTATTTTTGCATTTGTAAAATTATTTTCAAGTGTTTCGTACATTCAAAAGATTAAAATAAACATTGATAGAAATTTCTTTAAAGACGTAAAAAGTTATTAATGCTTATCGCTCTCACTAGATGTGTATTTATCAAAAGATGAAAATAAAGATAAAATAATTGATAAAAATATTTTTTACAGACATAAAAGGTATTAAGGCTTATCTTTCACATTAGAATACGGTAGCTTATCAATGGAAGTAGAAACATATGATCTTAATCTTTTCACGTTAAAAACGACATTCATTGTATTTTTTATAAATAAATTAATAAAATTGGAATTAACTTCTTTTTCAATTGATAAAATTTCTTGTTACGTAATCATGTAATCTTTTTAATTATCCTGTTAGTTAGATTAAATATTTTCGCTGTTAAATTCGAGAGATACATTTGGGCCGATTCGAGTATGCACCTAATGTCGTCGCGCAAATATATTGAAGGTCGAATCGGCGTTGAGGTTCGCTTTTCTTCCCCGCAATTCTTCTCGGCCGATCACGTGTCCGCAGCGTGCCGTCAGATCTTTCTACCATCGACTCGGCGATAATTTATATGATGCAAATATAATGTGCTCCCCATGTGTTATTGGCAGGTGAAGAGGGTTTCTCTCGGAGTTGGCGGCGTTTTGGTGGAGCATTCGGACGAGCCGAAGCGAGGCGCCTGGTCCAACCAGATCGAATTTATTCTATCCTGCATCGGGTATGCCGTTGGCATCGGCAATGTTTGGCGTTTCCCTCTCTTCATATATCGCAATGGCGGTGGTACGTACGCGCATAACCGTCGTCCACGAGTGCATCTATCCCATGGTACACATGGGACGTACATGCTTCTCAGATGCGACCGCCGAATTGTACAGAGTGTCTCAGGTCATGACGAAATTACGCGAGCATGTTAAATGAATGAAAGTAAAAAAGAAGATGTTACGTAAATATGGGATCATAAGTGTTTCATGAAAGAATTATATAATAGTGATTCAGAATAGAGTAGGTCGACAATATTTCTGTCTCTCTAATTCGCTTATATTTGAATAAGGTTTTTGTACATTAATATTTATCTGAATTGTTTTCTTGCCTTTACTTGTAAAATATCCTGGTACAGTTTGTTAAAACTTGGAACGCTCTGTATATCATGTTACGCGACGCGCACAATATCTTCTTATACGGAACGTCGAAAAATTATAGATACAAACTTTGAAAAGCTAATACGTAAACTTTAAAATTGCGCGTCGGAGATTCAAAAATAGTGGCAATAAATACCTAAGGATTCGGTGGAATTTTTTTGGTGCTACAAAAATAATTTGGAATAAATACTTCTTAATTAATAAATTAGATCTTAGTAATCAAACTCTTGAAAGTAACGCTGCTACTGCTGTAATAATGCTGTTATCACTTTGATTCTCACAATTCTCCTAGAAAAAAAATTTTCAAGTAGTTGATAGTGAAAGAAATAGTATAAAGGATTCGTTGAAATAGATAAGTTCAAAACGTGATAATATTAAAAGGGAGATTTGCGGAAGGGTGGATTTTAAATGAAGGTGAAATTTGCGAATTCATTTCAAGAAATTGATTTGAGAAGCTGTGATTAAGCTGTGACGTGTATAATTAATTGTTATAGGCGCCTTTTTAATACCCTTTATTCTCATGTTGGTCACGATGGGTCTACCTATATTCTTCCTGGAACTTTGTATGGGCCAGTACACTGGGCTGGGGCCTATAAAGGCTTTCAGCCGTATGGCGCCTGCTTTTCAAGGCCTTGGTCATTGCACATTAGTCGTCATCTTCTTTGTGCTGATATATTATATGATAATAGTCGCCTGGGTTATATTCTACATCTTTGCTTCTTTCTTTCCAAAACTCTCCTGGGCGTACTGCGACAACGATTTCAACTCAATGGGTAAGTAAAGATACACAAGCAACACGTTAATAAACATTTAACTTATTGTCGTCGCATTTAAACAAGCAAAGATTTAATGAAACTTTAACTTTAGGAAGTGCGCAGTTAACTGTTATGTCTCTACTACCGTAAGACGTAAGTTCTTGGGTATTGCTATTAGCTTTTATTGCTATTTACATTATTTAAGATTGCACAGAGGACAATTTATACAAAATAATCTAGTCAAAATGTATTTTGACTCATCAAGGGACTAATTAACTAATTAACTTGTTTTATCATATGAAGTAGTATCAGTTACTTGCTACATAGCTTGAATTCTGAACGGAATAATTGGAGGACATTTTATTTGTAGGACATTATTACATTTCTATAAAAAGATGTCATTGACGGAAACAAGAAATTAATTATTCTGTCAACAATTGTTCGTTTTTTAATTGTGTTTAATGCTGCTGTCGACAGATTGTTACAGCAATCTTCAAGATATGGAATGTCGGAACAATAATACGGACTTCATGTTTTTCAATAAGAGCTGCTTGGCCATCGATACGGTTTGTTCCAGCTTTAATTTCGACAGTCCACATAATGCCACTCACTGTATCAATTCGGACGGCACGGCCAAATTACTAAGTAATCTTACCAAACGAGTACTGTCGTCGGAGGAGTACTTCAGGTACGGTATACGTTCACCATCAGCGCTGCATCGTGTCGGGAGGATCGGTAACGAACCTTACGTCGCTGTTCAGCGTTGAGGAGCGAGACAAAAATTGTTGAGGATCGCACCCTGCAAAGAGAGTAATTGTCGATCGCGTCCAGAGATTACGTTCTTGGTCTGCGCGGAGCCACATGGGAGAACTTCGGCTCCATACAATGGGCACTACTCGGATGCCTTACGCTAGCTTGGATAGTGTGCTTCTTATGCCTGGTACGCGGTATCCAGACTATCGGCAAAGTTGTCTACTTCACCGCGCTCTTCCCTTACGTCATTCTTACAATTCTGCTAGTACGCGGTAAGAAACAGGAACGAAGCAGGCATTCCTGTGACTAACGTTAAGACTTTCCTAAATCTAGATATATATTTTCTTTGGGTTTAAGATACACGCACACGTGACCAACGTGTTAGCTTCATGTAAATAAAATCATTTTAATAACATTTTCTGAATACGTAAATGTAGAATGCAATTTTTTAGAGATAAATTTAAGAAAAATTTTATTACGTCATCAAACTTCTTCTATGTATGAATGATTTTTGAGTACAATAAGGATTCTTGATAATTTACAGTTTCGATAATTACAAATATTTTTGTTCATATTTATAACGCTGATAATTCTATTATACAACATGGCCTTTTGCTTTAATCACGAAAATTCGTAAAATATTGTTTTTATAAGAAAAAGACAAAATATAATCGAAAACTTTTACTCTAAGCGGATAAATGACTTGTGAACGATTTATGAAATAATGGAAATGTCTAGTTAATCATAATTGTCTCATGACCGATGTATTTGAATCGTGTCGCTCAGTTTGATAATTGAAATTTGCAAAGATAAATCATTCTTATTATAGTATTACGCATGACAATAGCGAGAGAATAGATAACTCTGCCGGGAT
This sequence comes from Tetramorium alpestre, assembly GCA_021460005.1. NCBI lineage: Eukaryota > Metazoa > Arthropoda > Insecta > Hymenoptera > Formicidae > Tetramorium > Tetramorium alpestre. The sequence continues at coordinate 456,090 of JAJVSH010000124.1, read as the reverse complement.
TGTGACTGAGAGAATTAATTTTGTAGGTGTTACGCTGGACGGCTCCGGTCATGGCATGCTGTGGTATATATATCCCGATTTTTTGAAGCTGGCAGACGCGAGCGTGTGGGCAGACGCAGCCTCTCAAATCTTCTATTCACTCGGCATCGCCTGCGGATCCCTGGTGACTCTTGCGAGTTACAGTAGCTTTACCAACAATTGCCACAGGTGCGATTATACTAAAATGGAACGTGTGCCTCTTAGACGAAAGGAAGAAGGAGAACTGGGTCGTTTACGAACATAGGATATCTTAAGAGCAAAATGGAAAGAAAGGAGCGGTCCTTAAAAAGCAAGAATGTCTGGGTTTTTTTATACGTCCCGCCTCATAGGATGGATGTATGAATTCGTCTCGCGTTCGATCGCGCGAATAATTTATCGCGAGACGTGTATTTAATTAACTACACTGACTAAGCACTTCAAGTGCCTATTAATCTTCTGGTTCATCGTTCGGCGACGTTTCAGTCTCTTTACGACACGGCAATCGTTGCATATTTTATTTTAACATGGGACTCGACGACGTCGTTTCGGTGACGGGCGGTGGCCGGATGTCGTTGCGACAGCTGGAGTAATTCCAAGACTGGCTCGAGTGTAACATATAATAATAATAATAACAAATTCGTGGAGTTAAAGACACCCGTTGTAAATAGTTAAATATGCATTATAATCCGACTAATAAGAATGATTTGTAAATATAATATCGTAATCAGTTTTCTACCTATCTTTTTTTAAATAATATACACTGAAAAAAATTGTGGTTGAAAATGGACGAATCAGAAAAATCTTGTTGAATTGATCAAATATTCTGGTTGTTATAAGTTATAAAGGGTCGAGTTTTATTATATATAATAACCAGAATTTCTATTATAATACCAGCTAGAATATTTGGTCATTCCTGAAAAATATTCTGATTCGTCCGTTTAACCATAATTTTTTTTCAGTGTAATAACATTATCCAATAGCGTATGTGTTCTATATTTAAAGCTAAGCAGAAAATGTCTTCCGTACAGGTATACGAAAAAATGAGGGATATACTTTGGGAGATTGTATTGAAGACCAGAAAAGAATTCGACCCATAGTTATGGATTAGGAAAACCTTTTCGTTTTTATTTCAAGGGGGACTCGAGAAAGCATTTTTCTTAAAGCGACACACATAATCTTTTCTATAAAAAGAAATTTCGTCTGCGAGGCTTATTCCAGTAACATTGCGTACCCGTCGAGTTTGTGTGATAATTTAAGTTTTATCCTTCTGCTCTCAGAGACGCTATCATCGTCACGTGCACCAATTTATTCACATCTATTTTCGCCGGCTTGGTGATATTCTCGATTCTCGGATTCCTAGCCAAGCAGATGAATTTGCCGATCGAGGATGTGGTCCAGAGCGCAGAGGGACTTGCTTTTATCGCTTATCCGGAGGCGGTGGTGCAGATGGCGTGGCCAAATCTCTGGGCCATCTTGTTCTTCGTCATGCTCTTCATACTCGGCCTCGGTAGCCAGGTAAGCGCGCGAGCGAAAAATATTATCGCCACAAACATTTAAGGAGGCTACAAAAGATTTCATTTTCATTTTCGCGAGGAAAAAACCGCTTCCGCTCTTCGTCACTTATGGTGATGGAAAAAAAAAAATTATTAATGCGATGAGCTCGGGTGAGATGAGCAGGGAGCGGAGAGGCGGAGGAGGCGGGAGAGAGCAAGAAATGTGAATTTCAATTTTCCTTATCATAACGAGAAACATCGCCGCGCTAACTGCATTTGTTCCGATGAATTGTATATTTGCAAGATGGTCCGACTTTCGCCTTCTTGCACTTCGCGCGACTTCCTCGTTATATCTAGAATAGTGTAACGATAAAACAGTGGAAACAAAGTAATGCGACACGTACAATGATCGCGCGGCCTGAATTTCAGTATAATTCCAAATTTTTATTTTAATTAAGGCTCCTGGACCCTCGCCGCAGCCATATTGAATTATGGCGTCAGAAGCGAGAATGACACGCTGACTTTGCGCCTGTGCCATTTGCAAATAAATATAAATTTGGGTAAAATAACGCATTACATTACTTTAATACTTCTAAAATATGCTATCCTTAATCTTTATTGCCCAGATAGGAAACTTTTGTAATAAATGTGTAATTATTGCTTCTTTCCATTCACAGCATTTTCGCAATACGTGTCATAAGATGATTCTGCAAAACGCATATCTTTTGCTGATATAGAATTCTATAATTATAAGTTCTAAATATTAAGAAAATTATGAAGCAAAGTTATGTAAAAAATAAAAAGTAAAAGTAATTGTACAATTTTATGCTCTAACAACTTTTACAATAATTACAAAAAATTAATTTCTGAAATGTATTCAGTAATAATTGTGCTAAGATGATTCTCACTAATGTTACAAGTATATAGGAATTTATTTTAGGCATCAATTTTTGAAAGATTGTTACATGTTGCAATAATTAAATTTAGAATTATTGATTTCGACATTTAGATGTACAATTATTAGGCAATATATTAAAATTAAAATTAAAATGAGGCTAAAATTTTTCTGAGTGCGTTCCTATCTGGATGATCAAGGTAGCAATTCGGCGAATACTAACCTTGATCAATAAAGATCAAGGATATAGCATTCGTCATATTTTAAAAGTGTATTAAAGTAATGTAATGCGTTATTTTATCCAAATTTATATTTATTTGGCACGGGCGCAAAGTCAACGTGTTATTCTCGCCTCTGACATCGTAATTCAATATGGCTGCGGCGAAGGAGCCTTAATATACATGGATCTTTGCAGTTGTGACGCGTTCGTTAAAATGTTACAAAGCGGATTCGCGAGAGATACGGTCACAGTGTGGAGCGTGGCTCCGTGCTAACGCGAGTGATTAGTAACAGTAGGGTCCCGAGTTCAAATCCCGGCCCTCATCTCACATATAATTTTGAGCGGGGAAGTCACAGAGGATCTTTATAGACCTAGGTGACATTAGGGAATGAAATAGCCCTCTCTCTCGCCCATCTTACAGTATTACTATGGCTACAATTTATACTAGTTTGACATCGCTTATCGACACGGTTATTTCGCGAAGATTTCACATCCGTCCCAGCGCTAAGAAGGCGCCATTCAGACACGCTGAGAAACGGTCGGCGTTATTTGTCAAAAGATGCCGCCGGCATGAAAAAGAGAGAGAGAGAGAGAGGGGGATGCGCCTCATCCCGGCGAGTAGCCGGACGGCGATCGTTTCGCGTTGCTTTTGCATCGCGAGACTCCCATCTTTTCACCCCGGGGCTCGTATATCACGGAAGGAATTATGGCTCGCCGTCTCAGAGTGAAATCTACACCTTCTTCGCCTCAGCCTCCCCCGCTCTCGCTTCCCGTTTTCCAGCGGTTCGCCGATGATACCGAAACGTGGCCGTAAGCGAGCGAGAAGCCGCAAAAGACGCCGCTATGAATATACTGTATATTGCGAATACAATCGTGCGTGTATATTTGCATCGTTATGACGCAAATGATGATTGGGAGCGCCGGGGCCGATTTTGGTTTCTTCTACGCGCTCGCGTATCTATAAATTTAGACGTTTTTCGGATTGAGAACACGCACTTATTGCCACGGGAATAAGAGTAAATGAAAAAGAGAGGAGATGTAGAAACAGAGAGTAGGAAAGGGGAAGAGAGGAAATGGCCGCGATGCGCGCGGGGGAAGGGAGGGGGTGGGTTGAAGAAGGAGGAAAATGCGCGCGGCCGTGGTCGTTACTTTTTACGATATAGTTCGCAGGCGTGCAAGCGATAAACACCGCCATACTGGACAGCCGTCCGGATTTGCGAAAATACGAGAGTTTCGTGGTGCTGGCTATATGCTTTACCTGCTGGCTCCTGGCGATTCCGATGGTATTCGACGGCGGTATCTACATATTCAAGCTGATGGACTGGCACACCGCCTCCTGGGCTATTCTATTGATCGGCTTCGCCGAACTCATTGTGCCTTCTTGGTTGTACGGATGTAACAAATTTTTGGCTAATGTTGGCGAGATGAAGATAAAATTCGGCCGTTTCCTGCACGGTTATTGGTGGGTCTGTTGGGTTGTCCTAGCACCCGTTACCTGTCTGGTAAGTGTATTTTTTTTTCTACCGCAATATCTTTATCTAATGTCTTTAGCTAAGGCTCAATCTTTTCGCCAAAGGATACCTTCCCGAGTAGGTAGAGTGTCAGTACAAAGAATGCGGATTTTATTATGTGATTTTAATATAAAATTTCTGTAGAAAATCTGTACCATTATGGTATTTGATTAAATTTTGGAAGTTTGTTACATTCTTTGGAGAAAAATCTTTATTACTTTATATGTCTATACAGGGTGTCCCAAAAAGATCGTATGTTCATTGACAGATTCTGTGGAACATTTTAAATCGAAAACTCTTATGCAAAAATAAAAGTTTTTGACTTATTGTTAGAATGTTCTACAGAATCTTATTGTTAGAATGTTCCACAGAATCTGTCAGTGAAAGGATATGCGGTCATTCTGGGACACTTTGTATAGTTATTTTTAAAAAATTAATATAAATATTAAATAATTTAAATCGAATGTATTTACATAAGAACAAATTGTCGAGTCTTTCGTGGTCATCGACATGTAAATAATTGTGTGCGTGAATGAAAGTTAAATGTTCAAACATTTAATCTATTATGTAATTATTAATTAACCCATTAATGCCCAATTGGTCGCAAAAATCAAGTATTTTTCAGAGGCTTCATTCAAAACGTTATAGCTCTTAAAAAAATTTGCTACATCATTCTTATTTAAAATTTCATTCTCTTTCAGAATCCGTCGTCAGATTTTTCGAAAAATCGAATTTAAAAAAGTTATAGCTCATTTTTTAGGAAAAAGCCATCATTTTTTACTTAAAAACTTTTTTCAATCGATACTTTCATATCGAAATAACTTGAACCTAATTGAAAATCTTGCGTCCATGGACCCTAACCTTTAAGATGCATTAGCGTTTATTTCAAAATTCAAGATGGCAGCATCCAGAATGGCGGCCAGAACTTAGAAATTCATAATATTTCACCATATTGTTACAATATGTTATCATTGTTCCTTCGATATAATATCGAAATAACTATAGAAATACACCAATCTTGATCGTTACAATTATAATATTTTTCTTGTGAAATCAAGCAATATTATGAATTTCTGGAATGAAGTTCCAAAGATTTCGAAAGATTAGAGTCCATGGACGCAAAGATTTTCAATTTTTAAAGTTAGATTCAAGTTATTTCGATATGAAAGTATCGATTGAAAAAAGTTTTCAAGCATAAAATTACGGCTTTTTCCCCCAAAAATGAGCTATAACTTTTTTGAATTTGATTTTTCGAAAAATCTGACGACGGATTCTGAAAGAGCGTAAAATTTTACGTAAGAAATGATGTAGCGCAAATTTTTTAAAGAGCTTTAACGCTTTGATTGAAGCCTCTAAAAAATATTTGATTTTTGCGGTTGGGCGTTAACGGGTTAATACATCATTATCTGAATTAATTTTTTATTTTTTAATTTAAAATAAAAAGAACTTTCATTTACACGCACACAATTATTTACATGTCGATGATCACGAAAGGCTCGACAATTTGTTCTTGTATAAATACATTCGATTTAAATTATTCTACATCTACATCGATAAAAATATAATTTATATATATTCTTTATATCCATAACGAAATTGTTGAAAAGACCCACGTTTATCATTGAAAATCGACGGTTGAACCTTTCTGATAGAGGGTGTAAAACAATGAAACGAAAGTATTATAAACCGTGATTTTATGTCACCTTGATTCCCCATAGTTATTGAAATAAGTTATGATCCTTATTTCTACACGATCGCGAATAAGCTACACAACAATTAAAACTTTAACGTCAGCTTCAATGTACATCGCTATGATACAATCGGGGGTAATAAACAAAAGGAAGATGATGCTTAATCCCGTCTAGGTAAGAAGCCTACGTTTATTGACTGTAAACTTTGTGGAAAGTTTAGCGACATAGTGAGAGAGAATAAACCGTAAATTAGTCCCGACCTATCGCGTGAAGACGATTAATCGAATTTATACGAAAAGTAATGAAACTAAAGCTTTAGGTTATCGATCGCCAAGGAGCTTGTTAAAGTGGAATAAGGTGTGAGCTTCAGAAATATTTTGACAATTTTCCAACTTGTACAGGCTAGTTTGATTTGTCTGTTGAGAAAACCGTTTCGTTTAAAAATATCATGACCGGCTCTTTTGCAAATATTATAGATACGAAAGTATAAAAAAAATCAATGTATTTTTTTAACAGTATAAATTTATACGTATAATAGGGATCTTATAAAGTAATTTCAAATAAATGAAAATTTTTCGGGAAACATGTTTTCCTAACTTAAGGACAAATTTGATATGTTTATTTATGCAAAAATATTTTTATGCATTCGCAAGAATTGTAATTATATATGTATAATAGGAATAAAATACATATATCATATATTTATAACTACAATTTAAAATTAAAGATCTGAGTCGTTATTGACGAACTGTGTGTTTATTAATGCAATAGAAATAAAATAAAAAAAAGAGATGAAGAATTTATTAGAAACAAAAAATTCGATATTTTTATTTTTATCATTATTAAATATTATTTAATTTTGTTTTTTGTATTTTATGAATTAGAAAATATATAACGTGTTATTGATTTTTTTTATTTATTTCTATCGGTCTTTTTAGGCAAGATTACTAGCTTTAGGTTCGTGAAACTAAATGGCTCTGGCGGTTCGCGTCCCTTGGAGACAAAGCATCGTATTTCCCACGACCAAACTGCTTAATTAATCTGGCAACCTGTCGAGGCATGCCGAGCGAATTTTTATTTATAACGGCTGAAATTTTTCGCTCGCGCCGTCGCGGGGATCGAAATATTTCCCTCGACGGCCGCCGAACGGTATGCCCTGCGAAAGTTAGTTTTGATTAAAAATTCGAAATCTCTCTTAATTGATAATTGTACCACGCTCTCGCGCACATACAATATATCCATCCAGTTCCAACTGCTATACGAGAAACCAAACAACCAACCAACTGTGCACCACTTTATATCCGCAGGGAGTCTTTGGATACCAATTGGATCAAACTGATTTTCGGGGAGAATATAACTCGTATGTATTTCCCATTTGGGCAGGAGCACTTGGAATTGGAATCGGACTAGCTACCTTAGCGCCAATGCCAATCTTCTTTATCATAAAACTCTGGAAAACCAAGGTGAGTCCGCTGTTCCCAAATAAAAGATCTTGAAGTTTTCGTTGACCAACTAATATTTGTCTTCGAATTCAGGTAGAAATTTATGCAAGCTGAATGTAAAGGTCTTTTTGTAAGAGTCTGATTATGAAAGACTTTTTTCAAAGGCCTTTTCTAATTTCAAAGCTTTTCCTTCTTCCCGCTTTAAAAATTCTTTTGAATCAATTATTTATTGTGCTGATTTTATTGACGCAGGATAACTATATATATATATAGCAATCTGTTCACTTTCCCTTCAGATAGGTAAACACCTGATCTGGTACGAAATTCGTCACGCTTATCTATCTGCCTTACGAAAATTTATGAGAGTACACAGGGATGCATAAATGAGGTTCTTTTTCGGTGTAGTTAGTGTAGATGAGTACACCATCTCTTGCCATGCCTCTTATTGGTCTTTGAATTTGAGCCTCTTCAATAGAAGACTTATTGTTAGACATGATGCATTCATCTACACTAGCTACATAGCATACATCCATAAAAGGACTTCATTTATGCTCTCCCGTGTACAATTTTAAAGATATGACACAATATACAGAGTGTCCCAGAATATTGGGTACTATTTACGTGTGCAGATAGAGTGGATGAAACTGAGTCGAAAAGTACTCTACCATTTTGCAATTTTCGCAATAGTTAACGTAATAGTTAATTATTGCGAAAATTGCAAAATGGTAGAGAACTTTTCGACTCAGTTTCGTCCGCTCTACCTGCACACGAAAATAGTACCCAATATTCTGGGACTCCTTGTATATACAATAACATTTTTCTATTATTCACATCTTTTTTATCTTGATATTGTTACCGTATAATATACAGCTTATTGATATCTTAGTAGTGAAAAATAGTCGAATAGAGTTATTTCAGTTCCTAATGTCACCTAGATCTATAAAGATCCTTTGTGACTTCTTGCTGAAAATTTTATTAAATTTTATTAAAATTTTATAAAAATGTGGGATGGGAGCCGAGAACTCAAGACCCTTTCATTACTAGTCACTCGCATTACATTATAAAGCACGTGTCATTCTAATTTATTGATATTATTTCAAATTTCAAATTTGAAATTTGTAGCATGTAAAATTTTACTTTTCTATCTTTATTATTAACTGAGAAAAAAATATAGGGCATTACTTTTTGAGCAATTCTATTAATAATTCTATTAAAATGAATAAAAATTATACTAAAAATAAGATTTTTCTGATATCAGAAAATTTGTTAAGAATTATTGGTTATTTTAATATAATTGAGTGGTGAATAAAAAGTTAAATAATTAAAAGAACAAATGAAGTACATTTAAAGTAAATTAGATTTTAAGCAAATTTGAGTTAATTGAATAGAGACAAATAAATAGGTTCAAATACGTTTCATTTTGCGATATCACTATGTGAATGTGCGATAATTTATGCAGATAAAAATAATTTGAACAAAGATTAGCTATTAAAGACAGCTACTAGAATAAAGTAAGCACGAAATTAAAATAATTTAAGAGAATTTGTTTTATTTAAATAAAAAGTAAAATAATATAATATACCTAATATAATATAATATAATATAATATAAAAGTAAAATAATATTATATAATATAATATAAACTGGATTTTTTAATCAATGATTCAGATATGACGTACTACACATTTAAGATTTAAAAATAATTTATTTTCTGCAAAGATACATTTATCAAACAGGCATGAAAGGCGTCGACCTTTCAGAGAAAAGTTCGAGTTGAGATTTCTTAATAATCAGTATTATTCTTTGTTACTTAATGACTTACTGGCCGTCTTTAAGAAAGGGAGATTGTTTTATTAGGAAATCGGGTCATTAATTTTCGCTAATGAGAAGGTAGAAGCTGCTGCGGAATCATTGGATCTCCCAACAATTTTGACCAACTTGTCTCATTTCCTACGTATGATCGATTAATTAAACGCGAGTAAAAACTTTCGCCATTACGCATCCGGCATAAAGAACGTTATAAATTATTCCTTTTAGGGTGATCAATGACGGACGAAAATTCTTAATAACGCTTTACCAAGGTGCTGTACTTAATTTAATAAATTAAGATTTTTGATGCATTAGCAAAATGTTAGAAAAATTGGTTTCCATTGAAAACGAAGAAATTGTGATATGCCAATGTCGTTGCTGCGTTATTGCATCACGCTCTTCCCGATATCTCGATTAGGGTGAGAATCACCCGAAAGCTACGTGCCACTATCGGCGCGGTAGCGGTTACGGGCCGATTTAGAAGTTGCGGTCCGCGCCGTAAAATCTCGAGACTCGCGGAACGTCTTAATACAAGTTTTTCCACAGTACGTTGGTAATCGTACTTTGAAACGAAAAGTTTTCTTCGCGGGGGCGGGGAAGGGAGCCTGCCACTCTCCATCGCTTCAGATATACAGGGCCGCCGAAAGCCAGTGTGCAAATCGCATCGCACAAAGAGCGCAACCGTACAAAGAGAGAGTCGCCAATTGCGAGTTTTAACGAAATTGGAAATGCACAAATTGACATATGTTTAAAAGAACATTTTACGGGATTAAATTTTTTGATTAAACTGACGATCCGCTATACGTCCGGACTTTTGCCGACAAATGGAGGGTATCGCATTGTGTAAATTGTTTTCCAAATAAATGCGTGAATTGCGAATCTTTATATTGAATTTTTTCGCATTTTTTAAATGTCAACTTTGTATCCTGTAAAAAAATTCTGTTTTTTTTTTAATATGCCAAGAGAGGTGTTAAATAAAATTTTGCATAAACATTTTGCACGGGACACTCTATATTAAAAACTATTACAAGCTGTTTTTTCTTTGGAATTATTATGGAATTATTAGTTCAATATAATAGATAATACATCTTTTAGTATAGAGTTCACTAGAATTTTTTATTTAATTTGTACGATATCACTGATAAACCGCTCAAGTAAGAGAGCGTAATAATTCCTAAGAAAACAATGTGTAATATTTTTAATTTTACTTGTATGTCAACAGAGCGGCCCTGGGTGGACCGCAGCTATTTCTACCCATTTCTACAAAGAGAGAAAAAGAGTGAGAGGGGGAGGCAGGCTACCCTTTTTCTTGACCGCTCCCGCTTTCTGTTAGCCGATAAATTTAACATTACTCTTATCTCCCTCTCCCGTTGTTTTCGGGCGTTCCGCACACTCTTCGAAAGTACTTGTGCGGTTTCGCGCAAGAAGATATGACCGCCCAACGGCGCCGGCGGCACGTATCTCGCCCATTATCGGATTCGCAACAATTTAATTTGTGCTCTTTTAATTGTTCGCAGAGCTTCCTGAGTTTATTTCGGCCCACGTTGTTATGGGGGGCGGCTGAGCAGAAGAATACACTGGCTAACGATAGCGCCGTCACCGCGGTTGACAATCCGGCATACGAAGTTTATGAATTTTCGCATAAATTTTAAATTTAATTACTTGGTGTACGCAATAAATAATAATTTGAAGAAATATCGATTTGAAGAAATATAGGATATTCTGAGAAACATTGTTCTCTAATATGCAAACAATGTTGGAGAACATAACTCATTCCGTTTTAGGAATAGGTTACTTTCACCTGAGAATGTCGATAAATTAAAATGATGCAGAATATAAATGTAATTAACAAATAAGTTTTTATATTGCACAATGATATCTTTCGAAACACTGATTTTAGCTTAATTTTCATTTTCAGAATTATTTAAATTAATTATAGTTGAAGAAGATTTGTATTTTTTATATCCTATTTACTAAAAAAAAAAATTCAGTATATATCAAAATATGGTTTCCTATATAATTAGTTAAATAAAATAAAAGGAAACTAATATATTCTCGGATATTAAAGTAGGCAATAATATTTCATTTCCTAATTTTAAATGCAATTATATGGCAGTGAGAACGAAAAAGTTAATATTCCTGATATGTACTAATTTATCGTTCCTATATGATATTACATATGTGAAATAACATTTCTTATTTTATGTGTAAAATTTTTAATTTAATAAATTTATGTTTTATATATATAACATAGATATATTAAATTAAAAATTTATTTATAAATATTTAAATATATATATACATATATATATATTATATAATATACAAAAGAAACGCAGCATATTTATTTGTCTAGAAAATTTGCTTCTAGATTTAAGATTGGCCTTCACCTCTTTTAAATATTTTAATTAAACATAATTTGATATTGATAATAGCAATAATACATAATTTTTAATTAAATTCCTTTATCATGTTAAGTTAAATAATTTTGGTACTATTTATATTTCGATGACAATTATAAAATCGATGCAAATTTTCAGAACAATTCAATTATCATAACATACATTATATGTAATAGTAGTTATAGTAGTTATATTTGTAATAGTAGTATCTATAATTATACATGTTAAATATAATACTAAAAAATATATAATTATGAAATAATTTGCGTAGAAAAAGATATATGCAGTCGCAGACTGTCGCTTAAGTCAACAAAGCAACTTTAGGAAAGCTAGGACTATTCCGCTTCGCGCTGTCCTTCCTGCTAATTAATATTAGCGAACATGGCGACTACTCGGGATTTCGTGTCTCTGTACGTTGTAATATCAGACGAGGTGGCCGCTTATAAGCTGCCTTATGGGGCTGCGAGCGGACGCGACGAATACGCGCATCTCTAATGAAAATTACAAGCGGTTGGCGTCGCGCTGCACCGTACGTGTATGCCGATCGATGTGAGGGATTTGATGCCGTGAGACGCGGTGTTGCAGCAACGTGGAAAATGCCGAAAGGGGCTCGCATAATTTAAACAATGGAATAATGTTGCATGCAGGCGGTAGCAATAATGATCTATCGTTGAAGATTCGAAAGGACGGAATCTCAGAATGTATTAACACATTACGATTAACACAATACGCGGGAGCACGTGGATAAACATAGCGCAGAAATATTTAAATTTTCATGAGACTCGAGATAGCATCTAACTTCGCGAGAATGCGCTTCTTAGAAATATCCGTAAGTATATGCACACACGATCGGAAATTAGAAATGGGGAACGTCGATATATATTAGTCAGGAAATTTAATTTTCTCAAAATATTCCGCTCAAAATCTGAACACGCGAGATCTCGAAATCGGGACACTATGCTAACGTATGAAAATCTATCTTCGCAAAAAAAAAAAGAAAATGCAAAATATGCAAATGAAGCGTTATTCTGGAAATGCATTATCCGCGAATTGTCATTCGCGGATTTAAAATCTCTCTCGCATTTAGACCGTCGGGACACTTCCCGCGCGTCGGCTAATTCCGAAATCGTATTTCACCTCTCAGGATTTTTTTACGCGCATGGCTTCGTGGATTTAGAAGAGCGGGAGGAGCAGGGAATAACTCAAGGCGGGCGGCATTTCGGCACAATGAATTTCCGCTGCGCGATGCTCATCGCGTATTTTTAATTTTTCGGAGTTTATTATTTTTCCGAGGGTTCGCGCGGCATTATCCAGTGCATTATCGTAGCGGTGATTGATGCGACTATCTCAATGCAGATTACATTGTATAATATTTTATCGATCCCGCACTTTTTTCGTCAACGATTATACGAACATTATTATTCGCAACATAAGTACGATCGCGTCGGGTGACCGCCAAACTTTTTGCCGGTCTCCAGCATCTCGCGAGAGGGGAGGAGCACAAAATTCATATCGAAGCTAATTGTATTCAGCGAGGTAATTTCCATTTAATTCAATTATCTTTTCCCCGTCTTGAATCTTATAAATACCTCTCTTACAGAAGTCTCTTTTCGGAACAAAAGAAAGTTTCTATAATAACCCGGTACTTTCCTATCGCTCTTAAATCCTTGTTCACGCAGATTATTGTCAAAGGCCATAGAAATAAGTGAATGGGGCAGCTGACACAAAGTTTCTCATTTAAAACGTCGGATTATCTCTGTGGTAACTTTGACAATATGTGGCTATCCTGAACAATACTTGGCAATCGCCGTTTCTTCCTTTCTCGGTGTCTCATAAATCTATTTAAGCCGTTAAGGAATACAGTTTACCCGATCGGCGTCCGATGTCCCGTTTAAAGGGAACACGTTCACATGAACGGCGAAAGATTTTGGCTACGTTAGCGTCAGGACGAATGAAATTTTATTCGGGATATTCAGCCAATAAGTCGCCGGAGTGCGCGATAATTGGTCTTCAAATCTCATTAGCTATAGCCGTGCACTCTTTGCTTGCTCTTTCTCGCATTCGCTCGCACGTCCGCACGTTCAGCCGAGTTAATTGAGTCGGTCTGAGAACGAAGGGGAAATATCGACGGGTTCCGTATCAAGTTTTACTTCAAATTCAAGTTCTCCCTCGCGCATATGAAACCGGAGCGAGCCGGCGCAACGACGACGATACTGCCCGTCGCCGTACTTTGTTGTTAAGAATATCACTCGCCCGGATCAGATAATTATCGGCTGGAAATAATGGTGGGCGCTGAGATAGATTCGGCGGAACAATTACGTCAGGATATAGAACGACGTTCCCGGCGGCAATGAACGGGCTTCATTATACGGGCAAACACGCTAACGATACGCGTCCATAGTCTTTTCTTTTTATTCAGTCACGTTTACTCCCTGGGAATTGCTGTTTTTAGATCTTATTTCTCCCTTTTAAATCGTGTAAGTCGACGAATCAACTAATGTTGCATGCAATTGCTTTCTGAAACGCGACAACTCAATGAAATTTAATCCATTGAAGAATATAAATGAAAATGTTAAAAGTTTTAAACTTACATTCCGGTTCTCATTTTCTGATAATTTCAGATTAGTGCTAAGATCTTGGGTGTGATTAAATCGGGATATTAAATATATTTGATATCCCGATTTTCAAATAATTATTTTTACATTCTTGCGCAACATAAAATATTACATAAAATTATTTAAGATTAAATAGAATTTTATTGATAGAATTTTTATAAAGGATAGAATAGAATAGATAAAAGGTAGGATTTTTTTTTATAAAAATTGCATTTTCGTAGGGATTAACAAATGCCCGATTAAAATTAAAATTCATTTTACGGCAATATATATAATCGTTTCTTAGCAAAATAAAAATTTCTCATTTATACATATGCACTACGTTCAAGGAGCGACTGTAAATATCGCTGGCAAACTAAAAGAATTTAACAATCAAGTTCCAATCATCCTTGTATACGTAACAGAAGTTTACAGACCGTCCCTTTTGTCGTCGTGAACTCTGCGCAAACACGCGTCGTACCGAGGCCGGACTCGGGTAAAAACAAGCTCACCCTCCCTCGCTACAAATGCAGGCATAATGGAATTATATGGATCCGTGGAGCGGATTTAAATTTTCAAGCGCAGCGTAACGCATGCGCACGCGCGCGCGGACGGATCCGGGTGTTCGGATCTGTTTTATAATCCGTGCTATTAAAGTCGCCGTAGCATTTGCATTCTCCTGCTCGCGTGCCTCCGCTTCCGGCAATTTTTGGCCGGAACGAGGCGAGCAGAGGCGTGACGGGAACATGAAATTCATGAGAGTACGCTGGGCGCGCGCGCGCGCGCGCTCCCCGTCCGAGCTTCGGCCAATTATTGTCGCGAGGTAAGCTCTATGGGATACGTTTCGGGTCCGTTCTCCCGAATTACTTTCTTCTTTCTACCTCCAGGAATGCGAATGCCACGGAAATACCAATACGGGATCGATATGAGGCGATGCCGCCGTGATGGATCAACAGCGATTCCGCTTTGCCGTCTCTGCTTATTGCTCGTGCAGGTTTCCCCGATGTTACGCCCACGATAGGCGCCGCAAACGTTGCTCCAATTTGTTCTTGTTTTCGGCCTGGGCACAATAGCGCCGTCACTTCAATAATCAGCGTGATTAACTGATATATCATTAGTTACGAGCACGTGTTCTATCATAAGAATTAGCTTTCATAATGTACATTTATACAGGGTGTTTTCTAAGAATCGTCGAACTTATGTCTTTTAACATGAAATTTATTTTTTAATTACATTATTACATTTACATTCATTAAATTTACATTATTATATTTATATTATTAAATTTTTTAATATTCTTAAATATGAAACTCATTTTTTCTGGCAGAAACTTTATATTAAATTTTCGACACTAATAATTTGGAGTTAAGTCAGATTACCGTAAAGAATCAGTGAAAATTGATTGATCAGAAAGTTTCGTAATTTAATGACATTTTCAAAATATAATCTCTTTAAGACTTACAATTAGTTAAGTCTCGTGGAATTCAAATTAATATAACAATTTAATGTGAAAAAGTAAAACGTAAAATAAAAGTTTCAGTTTTTTCTGCGCATAATAATAATTGTAAGAGAGCAATTTCTACTTATATTTTGAAATTTCTACTTACATCTTAAAATTTTCTTTTGCCTAAAATAAATATACTAAAATAAATTCACGCAAGTAGATAGAGTTGAGACAATACCTCAACTAACAATAAATTCGAAATAAATTCTACTAATAACTTACAATAAATATTATTCTCGAGTTTCTAATGTACTTGGGATGACGCGTGGCTTTGTGTTAACGTGAGTGATTAGTAACAGAAGAGTCTCGAGTTTAAGTCCCGACTCCTATCGTAAAATTTTTAGCGAGAAGTCAAAGGATCTTAGAGATTCGGGTGAGATATTAGGGACTGAAATAGTCCTAGTTACCCAATCTTTTACATTACATTATAATGTACTTGAAATTAAATCCATATGCATATGAAATTCTATGCTAATAATAACGTAAAATAAAGTTGAAATTGTGAACAGCTCTGAAAAATAATGCTTTCAAAATTTTCATTAACCTGGAAGTTGTCGAACGGAGTTACAATTTACATCCCAATGGCTCAATATTGAGGACACATTTCCGCCATTCCGTTCATATTTATTGGAATTATCAATAACTTTCCACTTAATTAAACAAATTGAATTATTATCGGGGTATATTATACAAATGCCTTCTCGATGTTGGTGGAAAGGTGATATTTCGTTATACACGGTGGCAAAATGGTAACAATGGTATATAAATGGATTATAAGGAAAAAGATCCAACGTAAAATTTTGCGCTTCGACTTTAATCTCACAAAATTACCTCCGTTCCGCACCCAATATTAAAATCAAGCAACGAAATGAGGCAGCCATGACTTATTCAAATGTTTGACAAAATTGCAACTGCAGAATAATTAAAGTTTCTGATAATTGGCGAAACGAACAATGAGAATAGTTTTCTGATAATCGATGAAGCAAAACAAGATCGGGAAGTTTTGTTTGAATTTCGCTTTAACGAATCACGCATGAGAATCGTTTGCGAATTACTCGCGATTCGGGACGATTTGACGAAGGGTCGAAGGGAGAGCCGGGGAATCAGCGATCTACGACGGTGTTCCCGGATGTCAACGAATGCCATTCGGTTCGGTATGCGCGGACCAAGCGCGACGCGGCGCGATATCGGCCCATCCTATTGCTCTCGCATTAGTGACGATATCGCGCTTGAGCCTGACGCTCTCTCTCCCGGCGGTGGCAGTCACGCGTTACGCTGCAACCGACACGCACTAATTATGCAAATGAGTTTAGGACGGGCGGGGCCGTTGTTAATGAGCGACTGGCACGTGCATTCGGGTTACATCGAGCGCAGAAACGCTTCTCGGCTGACTGTGCACCTCATCCACGATCGCGCACTCCGCATCGATGATCGCGTTCGCGTCGTTCTCCGCCCCCGTTTATCCTCCTACCTTCCGCCCTCCCTTCGCCCTGTCGACCACATCGCTCGTGTCTCGTCGCAGTCGCGCGTCTCCCTCGCATTTTTCCTGCCGACTGCATATTGCGCTGCGAGCGCAATATCGGTATATATTGACAGAAGGAGCGGGCAGGGTCTCTTCCGGTCCCCTCGAATGGGAGCGACATGCCGCTCCGGAACTTCCCGCACCTGCAGCAACACAGCGACACTGATTTGCCCAACAACGGCGAACAGCGAGCTGGAGTAATGCAAATATGTACATACACCTGCGAGCTCGTCAGATTAAATAAGATGAAGGATCGATTTGCTTTTTGTCAACTTTTAGCCTCTAATTTTTAGATCTGTACCTAGAACGTCTAAAGATACAACAGTATATACATATATTATATGTATATTTGAACTGTGTTACGCTGTGTGTAAAACACCGGGATCGAAAACACACCGAAGATGGGTATTTAGAACAAAGAGAAAAAAAAGACAGAGGAAAGAAAAAAGACACGGGGTGGCAAGGAAAGGAGAAAGGGAGATATGTAAGGGCGGCGGAGTACGAACGGCGACGGTAGAAAATCCATTCACCCCTCCGGATCCACGGCCATTGTCAGAAACCCGACTATGTCGCTTATTTCACAGCGTTCGCGCGCGAGCTTCGGTTAAACGAGAACCTTTTATACATTCCATGTACGCCGTTTCCGCTGCCCTTTTTCTCTCCCGTCCATATTTTAATTAATGGTAGCTTCCTGCGCGAATGCAACGCGCGGGAAACGAAATCACAACGACGCGACCGGAGTCGTTTTATCGCTCTGTCTCTTCCTCTCTCGCTTTCCCTTTCTCTTCTTTCCCCTTTCACGCTCACTGTCTCTCTCTCTCTCTCTCTCTCTCTCTCTCTCTCTCTCTCTCTCTCTCTCTCTCTCTTTCTTCCTTCCTTTTCTTCTCGCATGCGCGTGTACTTCTGCGCCCCTTCGAATAGAGCTATACGCGAATTTCCACGTTAAAGTTGCTCTCCATGCCATTCCCTTCCTCATCCTTTACGTTCGATGTTGAGAGCATATCTCTCTCTTTCTTCTCTTTCCCATTTAAATCTTTATATATTTTCAGAAAATAATCAACATTTTCTATTTATTAAACATGGGATAGGCTATAGAAAATTTCATCGATTCATTGATTCGCCAAGTCGGTCTTATCCTTATTCGTGTCTTTTTAGCTTATATGTATATAGGGGAGAGTTGCTGAATGCGTTCCGCTCTCCTAAATCGTACCTGTTCAATATTTTATAGTTTCATTTAATATAAGCAACATTTATTAACCAAAACCCAGGTAGGACAGAAAGTCATGATAATGTTGTCGATAAGTGACGTCAAAATGACGAGAATATGACTACAAAATTCACCTTTTATCATAATTTAATCATTTTTTTAACATCATTTGAGGTCACTTTGACATTTTATGACTTTCTGTTCTACCTGGGAATATGAAGTAAATGAGAAATAAGTAATATAGATGAAAAATTAACATGTTATATCTTATTTTGTGCTTGTTATCAGCATTTAAAAAAATCAGATACATGTGTGCTGATGTAAATTTTTGATTACTTTATATAGCTGATAATTATGTAATCATTTCATTTTTCACTGAAATTTTATATTTTTCTGAAAGAAGATTTATTTTAAAATATCTTATATTCATAGTATACATATTTACAATTGTAAAAATTACATTAATATTTTTATAAAATCTATCTCGTTTCCTAAATTGCACCGCTACAATAATATCAATCTAAAACTGAAAATTTGTAATAATATAACTAATTAATATAAATAAAAATATTATATTAATTGCAAAAATATATTCAACCAAGTTTCATTTTGTTATCCTAATCTTTTCATTATTTATTAATTTTTACTATTATTTATCAATTTTTAAATATTTCATTGATAAATTATAAGTAAATAGGTATTCGTTTGTTTTTCTTTTATTAATCTTATATTTTTAATTATTTGATCCATAAATTTAATACTTTTTGAGGAGATACGATTTAGGAGACATACAAGTACGATTTAGGTGACCGGTTTGATAAATCGTACCTTTTGTAGCATGTTACAGAAGAACTTACAACTCATTGATTTGTTATTAGTGATTTGTCATTAGGTTTCATATGTAATAACAGGTGCCTTAAATATCAAGCTACAATTTCCAACTTTTATTTGCATTCCAAAAGATACCAAATGCAAAATATAACCAAAAATATCTAACTTATGCATTTGGTAACTCTCCCCTATATATCTATACGTAATAAATAATTCTATGGTCTTCTCGATATATATATCTCTTTTTGAATGTTGAGATAGTAATAACCTCCGATTTATAAGTATCTGAAAATAAACTTTCCATGAAATTAGTGACGCAGGCAGAAAATTTTACCTCAGAAGTAAAAAGCAATTTTAATAGGATTTTAATTAAAAATGCAGAAACATTTCACGTTGGGAATTAAAAAGCTAGAAAAGATTCTCTTGCTATCAAAAGTTTACCAAGAAAAATTAGTTAAATAATTCAATAATTGTTTTCAATACAGCATCGCGTTCCTGTTTTTAGATGAATATCGACTTTTACAGAATAAATTATGTTTTCTCTCTTTTTTCATTTATCATATTTGTTCATTTAAAACATTCTTTTTTTTAAAACTCTTTTAGCAATGTAACAAAGAATGAAATGAGGCATGATATAACGAAGTAAGCAATTCGGTATAAACAATACGTTGAAACGGATTGCACATCGATTACATGCGTAAACACCTTTTTTACATACATACATACTTTGTTTTTCGTATTTTTCGTGCTATCGCGTACTCATCGGATAAATAGATTAATAAAGACAAATAAATATAAACAAGCGCAAATATGATGAACATCTATAACATGAAAACATAGAAGCATTTCATCAAGAAAAAATTCCATAAATATAAAAAAATTTTTGAGACATATGTATTTTATACATTTCGAAGGAAAGAAATTGAATCTGTTTGAAAAGATTATCATTTCGGTTGTGTTTTTATATAAAATTGCATTTAATAATCATAACAATCCTATTCGCACAATATTAAAAAGTATTAATAAATGTTTCTAGCGAAATTTTTTAAAATTCATATTCTATGTATTTTAATACGAAAAAATTGAATCGAAAAGTTATTTTTCCGACGTATTTTTTTAAATCGTATTTAGAAACGAAACCTCATTTCTTCATTGTTCATAAGATTACAACAAATTATTCTCCGTTTTAGCATTTATAAAGCAGTAGGTTATACATTTTTGCTTAATTACGAACGCTTTATAAATTTTGACATGGTGACGTAGTCTTACCAGTCCTACCAGTACCTACCAGTACCTAGGCAGATAGAAATAAAGAATCACTGTTAAAAAATTATTTCAAAATATGAAAAATAGAATATATAAAAATATAAATATATGTATATATACATATATAGGCGAGTGACAAATCTTTCAGGCAAATTTGGTTTCGGAACCCATAAAATATGTGAGTTTCAAGAAAATTGGCGAAATCATCTGTATTGAACATTTATCAAGAATTCTGGCTCCTGTTCCATCATTCTTGGATTTATACGGATCGCCGTCCCATCGCCGCGTATCGGATACACAGTCGTGGCCGGTTATCGCGCAAGTCGCGCTTACGCCCAGTATAAAGTTGAAGACGAAAATGAAATAGTTAAGTGAAACGGAAGCAGAGAGAAGATGAGGGGATGGAGGGGGAGGGGGAAGGGGGCGACCGACGGGATCTCAGGTGAGGGAGAGGAAGAAGGAAAGAAGCCATCGTTCACCATCGATTTCTCGAGACAGGTTCGGGTGAGTGACGGGAGCACAGAGTAAACTCCGAGCTATAATTGAGTTCGATGTGACTTGGGAAGGCGGTCGTATGCCGCGATATATACGCGCGGGCGTATATATACTATAACGTATACGATACATAGGACTGGAGATGATACAGCATCCCTGTGTACACATCACGCTACGCATCCGTGCACGGGGCTGACGGGGGGGGGGGGGGGGGTAGGGGGTGGATTCAACGATCGGTAAATGCATAACGAAATTTAGTTTTTATCGATTCACCACCGACGCCGGTTGACGGACAGTTTAATTAATTACTTTTAATTAACGCAAAATCCAAACGAGTGTCTAGAATCACTCTGCCGCGCGCGCCGAGTGGAATATACTAGGGATCAATAAATTCTATCATGCCGGTTACAAATATCGGAACCAGCGGTTAACGGACAATTAGAGCGGTAATAACAAACGAAAAAAAGGAATTAATTCAGTCGGTTTGGCTAAATCAAGTCCGATAGATTTGTGTAAAACTAGATTTCGCAATAACTACGATAATTGAACAGATTATCTCGAAATAACGACGATAAGTGAAATTTTATTCTCGATCGTAATAATTTTATTTCATCCCTACATTTCTTATTTACATATGAATTTATATATATATATATATATATATATATATATATATATATATATATATATATATATATATATATATATATATATATATATATATATATATATATATATATATATATATATATATATATTTTATTCACGTATCTTTCGCAGTTTTTTTTTATCCATCTATGTTTAGCAGAAATGAATAAAATTGTCGATGTTCTTACAGCGTTACAATTATAAGAAAGAGCAGCTTATATAAGTTCCATAATGAGAAATAAACCAAATCCAATTTCCTAAATGCGACTATTCCAACGTAAGTAGTACAACTCGCTTTTTTTTTCACTCCTTGATGATATCTAAATCATCAGATAATTAAAATCCGCGATATTTCAAACGTTTTCTTCGTTCTTAAATAAATTTAAAACGGTTCAAAAGTAAGCTTCGCAATTACTCTCTTCCGAGCTAATTTGAGCCCGGAAACGGCAAAGTCCCTCTAGTAATTTCGTCGGCCTGTACGATCTCCTCTGTCCGCTGAGCAAATGCAGTCGCAAATACGTGGGCCGGCGGCGGGACAGGATGGCCGGACCACTATTTTGGATACTCCGCTTAAGCGACGATCATCGCATACGGATTAACGTCGACTTATACGAGCGTAGTGAACGGTCGCTTCAGTGTGCGTCAGCTTGGCCTACCCTTCACGTATATATCATGACGGAGAGGTTGCGGAAAAGGCGGAAGGGCAGGAGCGATGCGACTAGGAAAAGCGGAGAGATCTCGGGGAAAATATCCCCGAGGAAGTTCCTGAGAAAGCTGACCGATCTGTTTACAGTGTGCTCTTACGTATAACGACGTCGTCCGGGACTTTGACATATAATTAGCCATGAGGCATTCAGTTTCGGGATTTCCGTGGTCTCCCGCGGTATTGATACTTGTGCGTTCGTTCGTGATTCTCAAAGGAATACGCTCGCTCGGATACACCGGCAAGTCACTCCTCGCGACTTGCGACTTTGTTCTTTGCTTCCCTGCTCTGCCAGCGTCTCCTCCCTCCGCTTAAATCGTTCTATCTAATGTCGAAAATCCCCCTGCGTAGTCGGGAGCGACGAGGCAACCATACGAGAATGTGCCATCTAAGTCGCAGTTGTGTACAGAACTCGACAATAATGGCGTCCAAATACGTGTGCGACCACTTGTGCTCTACGGCCATTATTGTCGAGATTTCAACCCTTCTCGTATGAGTTTCCAGCATCCAGTATTTGCTGGTTTAGTTAGACGCGACGAAATGCACGCTCGCGCAAAACGATTTTCGCAATGAACAGCGTAAAGCACGAATATGGAGTGCCATTCGTGGGAAATGTAACAGAAGAGAATACATTTACGTTAAAAATTATTAATAGTAAGTCCTCACTTACAATTACGTGCACGCCTATATCTGGCTAGCGAGGGTAATTATTCGTTCGCCTCTTTTTTGTACTTCAACTTTGTACTTCAATTTTTGCAGAACAATTTTTTGAGAACTGGCTGGACTGTTGGCTGTACTTTCAATTTATTGCGAGAATGAAATTTATCTTATGAGACATTCGCGATTCTGACTCTCTCTTTCTCTCTCTCTCTCTCTCTGTCTGCAAGCTTCTTCCAAAAAAAAATGAGTTTTTGCGCTTACATTGTTCTGCTTTTCACGTACAAACATACATGGCGTAGGAATCATCCGAAGAATATACTAAAGTTAGAGCAACGCCGAGAGAACGTCGTTTATTCGTCTGCGGTAGAGCATTTTCCCCGCCCCCTCTTGCTTTCTGGAGCTGGCGATCTTTCTCCTTCCTTGTGTGAAATTCTAGAAACGCGCGACAAATACTGTTCCGTAAAGAGGTAATACACGCAAAGCGAGATCCATGTGCGGGCGGGTACTTCTGGCACGGATAGTAGCTCCAACGCTCTCCAAATACACATATCGTACGTACTTATGTGCGCTTATACATATTTAGTTGTATCACTTAAGAGGAACAATGAAAGAGAATAAACGTTCCCCACAGCGTCGGACGACGTAATATTTACCTATGCTAGATTGTACAAATATTTGCTCTCTGAAATTATTGCGCTTCATTAATCCTTTCCTTTCTGATTGACATCGGGAGAAGAGTAATGCGGCATATTTACAACTGTGACGATTTAACTTTTGCGTTCTCGATGCTCCTTCGGCGGAATCCAATTTTCTTTTATATATATAAATATATATATATATATATATATATATAAAACATTCATTTAATAATAATTCTAATTTACTTATACTAGAAGCACTTTATCGTATAAATTTATCTTTTGTAGAAGGAGATTTATCTTAATTATAAATAAATTACATTAATAAGAGTTGCGATGTGGTTTATACAGAAAGTCTTTGGTGATATACACATATTTATATTGATATACTTTAGTTTGAATTCCTTTTCAGAGTGAGAGTTAAAGTAGATTCGGGCGTCGTGAATTTAATAGTGTCGAAACAGCTAGTTGAAGAATGAGCTACTTCTAGTGAGATATTCATTGCGAAGAGCGCAATAACGTCACGATTAAATGTCATTATAATTTAAGAAGCTATCTTGCTTATTTTACTTATCCGAATTGCTCCTGAACATTAGCCTGAAATATTTCTATTAAAGACAGACCTCATTATTCTCCGGCATTAAAATTTTCTATTAAATTTATTTCATTGCAAAAAAATTAATGACATACTCTTTATGCATTTGCAGACTGAACGTTTATAAAGATTGTATGTTGATAATATTTTCACGGTGTTTTTATATTCCAAGATATCTTCAATTTTTCTTATACATGTTATTTAACTTTATCCCATTAGTTCTTTAATTAACAAAGAATGTTTTTTGGATTAAGCTCTACTAGCTTACATGTTTTACTTCTTCCGATATATTTTTCTTGCATTTGCGAAACAAAATTCTACGGCTCACTGTGATTAATTAACACAACAGAAAAAAAAACGGTAGAGTAATTGGGTTCCGTCGCCGCAAGGGGATGCGAGTGCCATATGCACAAAGAGATGGAATTTGCGCTTAGAACTGAATAAATACGTAAAAATCCGTCAAGGCCTGCAGGTGCGCACAGGTACATTCGTTGTAATAGTACCCTCCGGTATCTTTATGTGGCGAATGTGATGTAGAAACAGTACAGTAAACAAAGCAGCGCGTAGTTGGAAAGTACACGCTGAAATCTTTGACGTGGGTTCTGGAGTACCTACGTACCACAGTCGGATCGTAAGTTTAATAATGCGCGATGGATCCGAGAGATCGGGGTAATGAAATTTTTATCTATCCAGTCGTGCTCATCGCAACCTATTCGACATAAACTCGCAATTCCGCAACCAGTGCGATGCTAAAATACTTGTGCTGAATCATTGAGCGCTCGAAACTTGAATATCGTTCGGTAGATTGGATACGCGAAGTCTCCTAACGTAAGTCATTCCCTTTACATCCTTTTAAACTAAAATATTCATAAGAATTGAAAGTCATATGTGTGGCCCAGTTTGATCACTTTGAATATTTATATCGTTGTGTTGTAATATTTACTTTTTAATTATATTTTAAGTAGAATATACGGGAGAGTTGCTGAATGCGTACCAGTCTCCTAAATCGTATCTCTTCAATATTTTATAGTTTTATTTAATATAAGTAACATTTATTAACCAAAATATGAAGTAAATGAGAAATGAGATAGATAATATAGACGAAAAATTAACATGTTATATCTTAGTTTGTGCATTTTAAAGAATCAGATACAGCTGATGTAAATTTTTGATTACTTTAAACAGCTGATAATAATGTAATCATGCCATTTTTCACTGAAATTTTATATTTTTCTGAAAGAAGGTTTATTTTAAAATATCTTGTATTCATTGTATACTTATACATATTTACAATTGTAAAAATTACATTGATATTTTTATAAAATCTACCTCGTTTCCTAAATCGTACCAGGAATGGGAAGTAAGGCGTTATTTGTAACGCCGTTACCGTTACAGTTACTTCTTTTTGATAACGGACTGATAACAACGTTACTTTCTTTTTTCTGTAACTGTAACGGTAACGTAGTTACATTTTTTCAGTAACGGTAACAAATTTAACAGTTACTTTTATCATTACTTTTTAATATTTCGAACTTATTTATATATGTATACATATATGATATATCGTATTTATATATATATATATAGTGAATTTTTAATCATGGACCGATATTTATGTTTCGCATCATCGCTGTTGATCTCTCATACTCTGTTCTCTCGCGCGTTGCGCTCGGGCATAATCTAGCGATTTAATATTACAATACAAATATATATATATTTTAGTCTTTAACTTATAAATTAATTAAAAAGTTATTTTTTATTCAAACCTTGCTGAATGGCTGTAAATAATAAATGGCAATTCGTCAATTTATTTATTTACTAGTAATGGTTGTAATTTCCTAGTTTTTCTTGTAAGATGTTCAATAAGTAATAGATATTCCATGTACACTAAAAATATAAATTTAATAAAAGTCAAAATTTTTTAATTTGCATTTTAAGTAGTTTAATATCTTTTTTAATTTCTTATAATTTTGCACATTTAAAATATTTACTGTCTTTATTAATATCTTAATAAGCAATACTACAAGAATAATTTTTTTTATTTAGTTCGCTTTCTCGTTTTAGTATTAAAAGAAAAGTAACGGAAAAAGTAACGAATCGTTATTTTGTAAGTAACAGTAACGGTAACCCGTTACTC
>JAJVSH010000124.1:410052-425686 GCA_021460005.1 Tetramorium alpestre | reverse complement strand
TTCCTGGACGAAGCTGAAACAATGTTATTGTATAGTTTTTATTTACTTTCATGAAACACAGATATTCTTTCTCAAACATGCCATGACTCTACCGAGCCATTTTCTGTAGCAAATAAATGAAAAATATATAATTAATAATATATATAATTACGAATTACGTTGGTCAATAAACAGTTATTGACTCTTATTGATAAATAAATTGTATTTGATTTAAATGTCTGATCGATTCCGAGCGACGTTTCTCGGCGAGAACGCGCGGGGGTTCACCTACGGGAACACCTGCGGACCCGCGCGCAAAACGATGGAAACGACCATGGTGGCCTTCTCGGACGGACGGCGGGCTTTATGCGCCGTTACCAGAGAAAACGATACCTGACAATTTTATAGAGAGACACATTCCGAGTGTGTATACGTATCCGCGCGCACTTTTACCGCAACGATGTCTTTCGTTCTCGTATCCGATCGAGCGTCTAGTTTCTGGAAGACTGAGCTCCACGTGGATTCCTCGATTCCTCGATGGCGACGAGAACACGAGAGAGTGTAGGTAAAGACGTATATGGTTACTATCGGAAAGGTGGACACTTTTTGTCCCGTAAGTAACTACGAATTTTATTTTTGTTTAAGAAAAGTTAATGTAATAACTCTGTTTTGGTTAATGCAATATAATAATGCAATAATGTTTAATGTACAAGAAGACACACGCAAGTATCCTCCTACTCCCTCCCTGATTTAAATAACTTTTATATATTGTAATATTGATCAAAATAAAAAAATAAGAAACATGTTTTTTGTAAATTTTTTCTTATATGTGTTAAGAGGATGAGTCTTCTTTGGTTTATAAGCTTTATTTTTGGTTAAAGTTGCATTTTTCATAATATACCGAATTCCCATAATCTATGCTTCTAAAATATTTAAATTGTCTATACATAATTGAATTTATCTTTGAATAAACTTTAGTATGGTGAGAAAAAAATTTTTTTAATTCCCAAAAATGATAATAAACAGTGGAAATATTTTGACAAATTCATAACATTCGTAAAATTTGTATGTGTTTTTATAAAACTTTTGACATTTTTTAAAATACAAACTTTAAAAATATTTTTTCTCATATCTTTTACTGCTTTAACGATATACGCTGAGAAATTTAAAAGCATATTTTTCTAAGTCATTATTTCACGCCCCCTTTATCATAAGAGCACTTCTGAAAAATGCGTGTCTTCTATTTGGATCTACATATGCTTTACATATTCCAAATTTATTAAAATTGGAAAAGGATGTCGCGTGTGTTTTTTGATTAACCGGCACTATTATCGTCTTTAAATTATACATATACGTATAGAGATAACATCGCATATATGTTAGCTCGCGAAACAAAAAGTGTTCTCGCAATCTTGACGCGCTGAAGGACACATGTAGATACGGCCATTACAGTACGGCCGATTCTTATTCTGGCTTCCTATGCGAGATTTCTCGGAGAAAGTATTGGGTTATTACACCAATTATGCAAATGCCGCGTTTGTAAAAAGGATCATGCGCACGGGATTTATTTGAGGGTGATTCCTGTGTCGCCAATGTCGTCGTCGTCGGCGTCGCCTACGGTCGTCTACCAGTCCCGGCACGTTAGAGTATTTTTATAAGAGCCTAGGGTCGCGTGAGATGTTAGGGGGCGAGAAGAAAGTGAGACATGACTAAGAGCGAAAAGAGAGAGAGAGAGCAGGATACCCAGGGGAGTCGGCGAAGAAGTCGACGAAAGATCGCAGTGGCAGATGACACGGGGCAAGGGCGGGATGCGGAAGGGACGTGAAAAATGGAGGTGTGCCGAATGAATGCCACCCGGTGAGAAAGACTAAAAACGCGGAAGGGGGTCGTCGCGCGAAATACGAAGAAAATGTGAGGGTGGGAGGAGGCACGAGGGAAGTCCCACATGTCGACATCTCGTATATCCGTAGAAATAATCGCTTTGTTGCGATGTTCTTATTCCAGCTTCTCCCTTTTTTTTTGTATTAAATTGTCGAACAAGGTCGGTCGTTTTCTTGTTTCCTTAACTCCAAAATAAAGGTTTCGAATGAATATTATCTTACTCTACATCTTTCAAACTTGAATTACTGATTGTGGATAACCTTTCAATAATGCTAAAAGTAAACTGCAGTGATTTTATCTGTCCTAATATTATTTCTAATTTATAAAGTATTCATTCATTAAAGAAAAAAATATTTCAGGTTTCAGCGGTTTGCGGTAAAGATAATTTAGATGATCGTTTAGCAGAGGAACATCTGAAAATTTGTTGTATTATAATCATGTTGTTATATGACCGGCTGTAAATGTGCGGTAAATATATTTTATTAATCGTTACTCAGCAACCGAACATTAATCAATACGCAAATTGCATCGTGGAAATGCGAGTCAGTTTGTCATATGCCGCTAAATTGAATGGGCTATTATTTATAATCTCAAAACATGCTTTTATCACATTAAAAGTCCTGTTTCATTCGATGCAAAAGTTAAAACGTAATAGGTATCATCCGCTATCATGTTTAATGAATAATGGTATACCATCAGAGTTAAAATTGTAACATTTATATTAATGCACTTTATTCAATGTTTGCTGCTTTTCAGCGGAAAGAGCGAAAGGGGAAGGAAAGGATAAACAATGAATATAACGCCTTGCGTGAAGATACGGAAATGTCGAGCGTGAAGAGAAGTTAAAAAAAAGAGAAAAAACTATTTCTTTGTATCACGGTTAGTCAGAGGAATTGGATAAAAAGACATGTGCCAGGAAATCAATGTAGAGATAAAGTAAAATAGTTCCTGCGCAGCCCGCCCTCTCTCTCTTTCTCTCTCTGCCTCTTTATTTCCCTTTCTCAGTTCTCGAGGAAGAACGCGCAAAGAGAAGCTAAATGAGCCGCTTATGCGACATCGCACCTCCGCAAAAGCCTTTGTTGCTCACGTCGCGAGACCTGCACGGAGTTGACGATAGCTCGCGCTAAGGACTACTATTGTAGTCGCGGACCTTGCCGGAGAGCAACGGCGACTAATGCGGGCGAATTACGCGGCACCATCCGAGCTTCGGTTTTGTTGCGATTACAAGCGCAGCTTGGGAGCGGGTATTTTCAGACGAGCGCGTGACGTAAATTCATTATCGCAACACACGAGAGCGCGCCAATGGCAAACGCTTGCTCGCCAAAGTCTCTCTTCGGCTACCGCGTTGGATAGATACGTTTATCCCGTTAACTCTGAATAAATTGTATTCTGTGAAATAGTTTCCAATTACAGTGCTCTAGGCTTGTTTCATTAAATTATGCTCCAAATATTCATTTTCAATGATCCATTATTAGCGACAATTTATCTGTAATTTTGTATGTCAAATGTAAATGTAATTATATAAGGAAAGAGATAGCAGTTCACGTTACCTTATATTAATTATATAAATTTGAATTTTATATAAGAATTACGCATGTATATAATATTCATTTTCAATGATCCGTTATTAGCAGCTGTTTGTATGTAATTTCGTATGTCAAATGAAAATATAACTACATAAAGACAGAGACAGCAGTCCATATTACCTTATATTAATTATAAATTTGAATTTCATATAAGAATTACGCATGTGTATGATTAAAATTATTGTTATGTTTACAATTAACTTTTATTTAAGTTGTATTGTATCATTTATGTCATATAATTAACATTTCTATTCATTTCTGATTAATTTACTTAATTTTAAATACCTATATTTTAACTGATGGGACACACACTTTTTTTTTCTAAGGGTAGTAAGATGTGGGGACGGTAGATAGGCAGGACGTAAATCCCGTGGGTAATTGAGCTCACAAAGAGTTCTTTTTTTAAGGCTTGCGGTTCTTTTTTAATTGCTTATTCATGCTTAGCGGTAGCATAGTTACTTTTACAAATTTAAGACAACACCTGCTACCTCTTGTTCATGTTGCCGTCACCCGCAATTGCAGTTAGGTACTTGCCGCTTTTTATTACATTTACACACACGTATGCTTAA
Source organism: Tetramorium alpestre (assembly GCA_021460005.1). Classification (NCBI taxonomy): domain Eukaryota; kingdom Metazoa; phylum Arthropoda; class Insecta; order Hymenoptera; family Formicidae; genus Tetramorium; species Tetramorium alpestre. The sequence goes on along the minus strand of JAJVSH010000124.1, from coordinate 421,671 downwards.
ATTTTGCATTTTATATTGGTTCTACGTGTGTAGGTTGTTTCAATTACGGAATAATGTTACTTTCCATAGATATTTTATAGAAATTATATACATTTTAGTTTATTTAATTTTTTATACATTTTCAATCACCGGTTATTAGAAAATTATATTTCAATCTTTGAGGGAATTAAAATGGATTAAAAAAGAACCGGATTGATTTTGAAATAGATTCTAAAGCCTTTACAGTAAATGGAGTAATGCTAGTATTATATTGCGATCTGTAATGAAATCTTAAAGTATAATAACATTTTTTTTTAGCTTTTATCTGATATTTAAAGAAACTTGATATTACTATAATTATTACTGCAATTGTTCAATTTAATTCAAATTAATTTTGAAAATAAGTTACAGTGAAAAGAATATTACACCGACAAAACAAATGTATAAACAAGAATCTACGTGGTTCGTGGTATGGTATTCAACGTGATATTGAACACAATCGCGCGGCTTTGAATTTTCCGTTATAAAACACATATTTGAGTCGGTCCTCGAAAACTGTTAAATGCTTCACCGGCTCTCTATGATTCGACGCAGCAACATAACCCCGGCCACAAAGCGATTCCTCGGGGCTCACATCGTGAAAATACGTGCGTGCGAATCGATGCGCGCTTTTCGCGAGAGCGAGCGGGCGAGGGCCCAGAAGTGCCCCGCCGATCAAATACAGAGGAAACGTTTGCATTTAGCGCGTCGCGGTGCACCTTTTTTTTTCCCCTTGCTCGCGACTGCACACCGCATTTGGCACACCGTCCGTCAAATTAGCTCGATTCCAGACGACCCGCAGTCACGCACTTCGGTCCTGGCTTCCTTTGTCCCGGACTCTTTTGTTCGGATCCGTTCGCTCGCTCGCGAAATCGGACACCAGCGGTAACTTGGCGCGCTACGAATCCAAATGGCACAGCGATATTACATAACGACCACCGTATTGTCAGCGCGCGGTCCACTCAGTGCGTCTTTCCCCGGCGAACCGATAGAGGAGGACCGGTTTCTCCGATTCAGACACTCGGAGATGGACCTGAGATCTTCCGGTCGATCTTATGCACGAGTATCTCGTTAATAGTTTCTCTCTGACTGCAGGACGCCCGCAATGGCCAGCGAATGGCCAGAGAGACTCGCTTTGTACGGCGATTTCGATCTTGAAGGAAAGGTTATTAGGGAGATGGCCTGGATATTTCGCAATGCCCGACCAATCTTGCACTCTACTACTCGCACGATATCTGGCACGATTGAGATTTTTACGACAATCACGATTATGATTTTTTGATAGGGCTGTCGTTGTGATTACAACAGCGCGCGCCCATTGATCGACCTACATAACGAGAACGAGAACTGTAGAACTATACGTATTTCAGATTATTCTTTGCCATCCCAATTTATCCAGAAATGTTTATGGATCTTGCAGAATCGTATATCAAGTAACAATTTTTATTATCGAGAGATATTCCGAGAATAATTTCATATAAATTCCGTTTTGACGTAATTTTATGATAATGTATGAATAATTAATGATTAGATAATTAATTATTCTAATCGACAGTGCCCGAGAGCATTTTGGAAAAGCGTTCTATATATGGATGTTCATAAATCAATCTATTACCGCGTATTTCGAAAACTGCTTTCATGTCACTTTACTAGCCGCAAAGATACGTCAGGCTTCGTCATATCGCCATTTACCTCTTTCCCGCGCACGGCTGTCTATTTCGTTGCCTATTCAAAGAACGACATTAATTTATTCCGCAATTAAATTCTGTACACGTTACTACGCTGCAAAAGCAAGTCCGCCGCGTATGGCTGGCGAAAACTCTCAAAGGCACGCGCGATCAGCCGCAGAACGCACGATCCATCGAACATAAATTTAGACTGTGCCGTTTTCCCGCGAGTTACTTCGCGCGCTACGCATTTAATTAAAATTACGAAACTTAATTAAACTGAACGTCCGCGCGCCATTGTCGACCGCTATTATACCGTGGAAGCGATAGATGTCGTTTTGCCGAGCCCGGCCTTCTCTTTTGCCGCTCATTATCTTTTGCGTTAACCCATAATGACGACAGGTCCGATTACGACTCAAGTAGGGAAATTAGACCGGGTGTATAGGTGAATTTCTTTTTTTATTCGACTCATCCTCGATCGCGGGCATATGATGGCGCAGCGTCAGGCAACCCCGGGATGTCCCGCTGCGTTCGGTAATTCGACGAGTCCGACGGATTAAGCAACGAGCGTGATTAAGCCGAACGATTCGTCGAACTCTGGACCGGCATAAGGCTGATACTCGTAGGAGCAAACGAGCGAGCTTTATCGGGCACTCGTCATCTTAAATTAGAATTTCAAGTGAATTTCGGAACTCTCGGAGTTTGACGACCCTAGATTGTATGACGCCTTGTAATCGATCACTATGAGACAGGTGGATAGATGGAAGGAAAAGAAGAAGGGGGAGGAAAGAGAGAGAGAGAGAGAAAAGCACAAAAAAGAGTAAATGAACAAATATGTAGATATATGAATAGAACTGTCTTCATGTTGTGTCCTGAAAAAAAATAATTTAATTTCCTTAATTTGGCAAAAATTATGTCTTCACAACACATTTGCGTAATATGTATAACATAATAATTTCGGACGTATGAGCAATAGGCAGTGAGTGAAAAAATATCAGAAGCGAGTTGAATAGACGAGACATCGAATTCGAGCTTATTCGCTTATTCCAAATAACTATTCTTATTACTAAACTGTCCAAATCTCGTAAATCTACTGTATATCCTAGTTGCACTACGCTCACATTTCGGCCATTCTGACAATGTATTCATTCCCGAATGTCATCTAAACCAGTAATGTTCGTACAACGTCGAATGGGGTTTGTAAACATAAGCAAACCACGCATATACCAATTCGAACACGCGCGCGCGCGCGCGTGCATACGCCGAACGTAAATGTAGCTCTGGAGAGCTCTTCCTGGAGGCATGTGCTAACAAGAAAAATATGCGTTGTAATAATACAATGATAATAGTTTTAGCACTAACTAATAGTAAAGTAAAAACTACAGGCCGTTTGTGAGACTCGATAAAAATTTCAAACTTTTAGCATTTTTAGAAATTCACACTTAATAATGTCGAGTAAAAAAAAGCTTGAAAAGTATACCAGTATTATAATTTAAAGTAATATTAATTCAATCAAATATTTTTTTTTAGATTTTTAGATTTTTTAGATTTTTTTTTTAAAGTCATACATGTGGTCCACATTACAGAGTATAGACCAGTAAATTTATCAATTATAAATGTTATTATTTTAAATTTTTGAAACTTAAATATATGGTTTATATTACAGAGCATAGGTCAATGAGTTTATTAATTACAAATTTTGTTTTGCATTCGATCGAGTCACGAAAATATAAGGTAAATAAAATTACACTAAATATAAATTTATATATACATATATGTATATATATATATATATATATATATATATATATATATATATATATATATATATATATATATATACATATTTATAAATGTATTTACGTAAAAAATAAAAAAAATATGTAATCTTGAAGAAATTCAATAATGGCTTATTGAATAAGAAATAATTAAAATTCATGACAGATGTTGCAATTTAAATACCTATAATATAATAAGACTATAATAGAAATAAATAAATATATATCTAGTATAATAATCAACAATATAATATAACAATAATAATCAAACAACAATTAATATAAATTAATTATGCGCAGAATTAATTATAAAATTATTTTGTTTTTACATCATTAAAAAATATTGATATACTTAATTATTCCAAAAAATAAATATAATTTTGTATATGAGTTAATTATAATTTTATTAATTTAAGTAAAAAATTTTAATAAAAGTTAGATATTTGTACATTTTTACTCTTTTTATTTTATTTATTGTACTGAAAAACATTAAAAATTTATAAAAATAAATTTTATACATATCGTCGTAATATTTATATTGTCAAAACATACAATTTTGAAAACACAATGTAGAAGTTGGATATGTTGAATTTACGTAATACTGAGCTATCTCTTTTTTTTATAATATTAAAAAGTACAATTTTCTTTTACAATTAATTTTAATATAAAAGAAAGAAGGATTAATTTTAAAAATTGATCTAAAGAAAAACCATTTATTTGCTTGAATATTCATACTTTGCAGTTTAGCAGACAGATCTGAATTTTAATTGTTATATTTCACAACATTTAGCATTCTTCTAGATGAAAAATTTATTGAAAATTATGCATTTTTACTAGAATTATGTATAAAAACGACTCGGTCTAAGCCCTAAGGATTAAACTGACGTGTGCCATTTTCTACGGCCTTAATTAAAAATTGATTAAAATGTGATGTAGATATATGAGGCGCGAAGGCTTCTGAGAAAATAGCGTAAGATATTCGGTTAAGTTAGTTAATAGTTGCGGTTTGCCTCACCATCTTCTGCCAGTGCCTCCTCGCGCCTTCATTCTTCCTCACCAAATTCCGCCGACAATAGGCGAGAAACTTCGTGCCGCCGTCTTCGCACGCGGAACTCGCCTTCATGTTTTCGCACCGGCTCGAACGGCTCGAGAACCGGCGAATATTTGTCGAGCGAATACACATGATTATCTCCTCTCGTTTTGAAATAGCTGGCGTGAGGAAGGGAAAAGGGAAAGAGAAATTCTACTTCCGCTCGGTTAACTTTTCTCACCGCGCGGATCCGCTCGTCTTCCTCTTTCCTCCCCCTGTACCATGCTCAGCCAACCGACTTGTGCTTGCGATACAGAAACAACAACGCACGACGTCTTTATCGCAATGACGAGGTCATGAAGAGAGCACGGGCGATGTATGTTGGAAGCGCTGCCCCGTTTCGATCTGACTTATCTCCACTGGGAAGAAGAGAGAGGAAGAAACTTGACGGGAGTAGACGGGGGGTCGCCTATCGGTTTCCCCCGTAGCGGCACTCTCCACATCCGCATATAGAGAGCCATAGACAAAGGATAAAAAGAATTTTCAGAGAAAATGAGACGAGACCCTCCGTCTCCGTGACATCGAATATTTGTAAGGAACATTGGATCGGATAGCTACCCAATAGGATATAGGTTGTATGTACGGGGCGCTCCCGAGCGGAGATGTGAGCGTAAAAGCGAATTTGCACGGTTCACTTTCGACGATCATTCGGGATAGAGGTAAATGTTTGAAGCCCTAATATATGTATATTGATTAGCTATACATTATTGTTTAACGCCTACATACGTTACATGCATACGTACACACACGTATGTCCTTGTATTGAAGCCGCGAGAGAATAATTAATTGGACCACCGGTACTCGCTATTCCATTAAATAATTGATGAGACTATATTCTCATCCTCGACAAATGTAATCTACCAATGATTACCAATCTCATATAGATGTATAGATAACGGCGTCAAAATTTAAGTTTAAAAGTCAAGATTTAATACCGCATTCTCGATTTCATCGACGCGGCGGCGGCGTACTTATTCGCCGCGCGAGACACAAAGGCCAAATTTGCTTTCATTTCGCTGCGCGCGATGTAGATCGTGAAATATGCTTCGACAACGAGTAGAAAAGTTCCCCCGCTACTTTACCAACAGTTTCGCGATACGTCATGCAATTTTATTCCGTTAACTAGTTCCAGGGAAATTTAACGTAACGAGGAAACATCGCGGTTCGTAACGATGAAGCGGAGCGTCGGGAGAAATTACTGGTAAGTAAACAAAATCGTTAAAGAGACACTCGTAATGTAAGTAATATACTTGTGCGAGCTTCAGAAACCAAGATAAATTAGACGTTATAATAAAAGAAACATTATATATAGGTAATGTTTTATTTAATTTTACCATTTTTTACAAAGAAAAAGAAAGATTGAGTGTGCAGAAAGAAAGAGAAGAGAGAGAGAGAGAGAGAGAGAGAGAGAGAGAGAGAGAGAGAGTTAAATAATAGAAACTTAAGTTCATAGAAAATAACATAAATTGCGTGTAGTGTCGGTGTGCGTGTTAAATATAAAATCGATGAGAAACGAGATAGTATTTTTTATTATTAAAATAGTATCTCATTAATGAATTCACGAAAATGCATCCAGCATGACGGAACGTTCGTTACAGCGCAATTACGATAACGTAATGATACCGCATCATCGTGAATAAATGAACAATTACAGGAATACATATTTTAAATGCGAAGCACATAAATAAATGAAATATCAAAATTAAATCAAAAATGCAATTTCACATATTTATGAAATTTTTTTTTGATAACTTTTTGGTGACTTTTAGCCATATACTTAATGATACATTAAGCGCATATATATTTTATAGATTTTGATGCGGAATATAATTTAACATTTCATGTATATCGTTTACATGCAAGATTTCGATTTACATACTACGTCACAGTATCAATTTTATTCTCCATAAAAGACATTTTTATTCCTTTTAAAAAGCGTCCAGTTTTTGTCATATTTTCTAAACATGTGTTACGCAGACGTAACAAGCAATTTTCAAAGTTATCGCAAATATTGAAGATTATCTAGTTATTTAGAATATAGGTACTGTAAACAACAACAAAAATCAATATTTCTTTTCGCATTTACACAATCTCTCTATTTTCAAAGTAATCACAAATATTGGAAATTATCTAGTTATCTAGAATGTCGGTAAATTGTAAACAACAGCAAAAATCAATATTTCTTTTCGCATTTACTTAAAATCTCTCTTGACTACCAGTATCATTAGTTTGTGAAAAATGGATGCACTCACGAACCGCATTGTGCTTTCGCATTGAAGTTTCATCGCTTTCCATTCTCGTCGATGCTCACTCACGCGAATACAGATCGATCGTGTGAAAAAAATGCAGCTAATTACGATCACATAGCATGCCAATTTACACGCAAATTTAACGATTGCCGGTTGCTCCATATAGCATTTCCATAGCTTATTGATTTTCCCGCGGTACCCGCGGAAAGAGATAATACGGAACAGTCTGCTATCATTTTACTTCCGCGTTGTCGATTCTTGTAACATTTAAATAGGATATAGCGAGAAATGTCTATCATGACGCATCTATATAAATGTGTATGTGTATAACTGTTAAATAAAATTTATTGGTGAAAACAAAACGTCAGATAAGATAAGAAAAAAGGTCCTAACCTTTTTTTAATGCTTAATATGCTAAAATATACTCAGCAATCTAAAAGCTTTAACAATACGTAATTAAGTGTATAAATAAGTTTAAACAATACGTAATAATATATATAATTTTGTATATATTAAATTCATTACGTGATATATTGAAATATAATAAAATGAATGTTAAAATAATTTTTCTTTTTATGGTTTTGATGTTCATGTTTCTCAAAAATCACAACACGGCAAAACATTTTGGTCCGAGCTTTTATGTTCAAAAGAACCATGGCAAATGTTTACTGTCTTTCTCGGGTTTAAAAAAGGACTATCTCCCCTTTTTTTTGCTGAACTTGTGTTATTATTGTAAACTGGATGCATTTTGCACATGTGGCAAATTTGTAAGACACGAAGGCGGCTGTACACTGATATTCGAACCACAACATGCGAGGTACATCAGCTAATTACTGTGGCGTCAGCTGCTTCATTGCTCGCGGGAAACACTCGTGCGTATGATACGATCGAAAAAACCCGACTAATTACAATCGCATGACATGCTAATAAAGGCCGAATCATACTATTCACAACACAATTCGATGCAGATGTATATCAATAGTGACACGACATTTTATGCGTGTATTTAGTCAAGTGTAAAGTTGAGTAATTTATATATATGTATATACATATATATATATATAATTACTTTTAAACAGTTAAAATGATATAATTATTGTTAAATTGTTACTTTTCTTTTTACCTAAGTTAATTTGTTTGGACAATATTTTTAATAGCATCTCACACGTAACCCTACCTTTGTCTGACTCGCCGATTTTAATGAAACTCAGTATATTTGTAGATTAGCCAAAAATAATAGACACATATTTTTTTATATCGGCAATGATGCAACTTTAAGGGTAAAAACTACCTCTTGCATTCATAAATACGATTAATTGATTCATTGCATTTAAGCTCACAGTAATGAAACTATTTCTGAGTTTTAGAAATAATAAACGAGTTTTCGTCGTTGAAAGCATCTGAAGTTCAATGTAAAAATTATAGAATTCAAAATGGCGTATCCAATATAGCACCATCATATTATGTAAATTACGACAATCTTATCTCGCTCTTTGCCGAACCTAGGAATAACTAATGTGTAACGTGGCGAGAGTCAATTGCCAATTCGTTTTTTTATTTCATTTAATTTTTTTAATTTTATTTTTTATTTAATTTTTTTTTATTAATCGTATTTATGAATACAAGGGGTAGTTTTTACCCTTAAAGTTGCACCATTGCCGATATAAAAAAAATATGTGTCTATTATTTTTAGCTAATCTACAAATATACTGAATTTCATTAAAATCGGCGAGTCAGACAAAGGTAGGTTTATTTGTCAGTTTTCAATATTTAATATTTAGGGTTAAATGGTACAATAAAAATTGATTTTTTCGATTAAAGACAAAATATTCAAAGTTAAACTCATACCGGAAGTATAATTAAAGATAAGATTTTGTGATAAATTGTTGGGATAATGCTTTGTGAAATATTCTTATTTCATGTTGCTTTAAAAATTATTTACGCAGTAAAGTATTATAAATAAAATCTGATAATTGTAGCGATTTATTAGACTTTTTTGCAATAATGTATTAAATGATTTACAATTCACCTTCTAAATATCTTAGATGGTGTTTAATCAACATCATCATAATTAGACTGATTATTGTATTTCGCATTATCATACTTTGCACAGTAAACAGGCCTCGAGAGTGCCTTATGAAACAATTTCCGATAGTTATGTCGTACGTCTCGATTAGTATGATACCAGGTTATAATTAGCTTCATTTTCCCAATCGATTTGTATTTATGCGAATAAGCGGCCCGGAGCAATCAAACAGCTGAGAAGGCAGCGCGCAGATATATCAATTGCTCAGTAAATTCATTTATTATATTCGCATGATTAATTATTTATTTATTCGCGATGATTTAATGATGATGCAGAGATGCAGAGCGTATTAAATTTCAGTTCTCGTATGCGTGTTGCCCATTTTTTCTACCTCAAATAAATATGAATAAATGCGATACATTATGATAATACGGCGATAAATTTCAAATCTTTTTATAAAAGTTGAAATTTTCTCATGTTCTCATAATCATTGCATTAATACGAAAATGGTGATATAGTTTTATGATATTTTGCATATTTTTCCTTAAATAGTGAAAATAGTGAAATTGTTGAATGTAAGTAGCTACTTTGCAATGAATGAATAGAATAAAATTAGTTAAACACTACTTTACAAAAATCTGTAATTTCTATTAGCACACAATACAAAAAGATTATATACATATGAATTTTTAATAAATATTATAAAGAAGGAAAAAATTTAGCTGGCTTAAAATTAATAATATATTCAGAAGATTTTTGTAACGTCATTTTCATAAGAGGAATTTACCGGGAATTTTACGAAATCATTGTTACAATTTTAACTATAATTATTAATATCGTAAAGTGTATTTAATTATTTTTAAAACCTCGATTATTCGTAAGTAATGCATATAGTCATTATTTTAAAAATACATGTTACAGACTAAACTGGATGCATTGATCTCCTTTATAATATTTATTTTTACAAGTATATTATTATTATTAAAATAGACTAATTAAAATAGACTAATTAAAATATTTCTTCTACAGTGTGGTGTTTAATTTATTTCATTACAAAATAATAGCTATTTAGTTTCTCGATTATCACTCTGTATACATGCTTCATTTGGGTTAAATAATGTCATGCAGCTATTATCTTTGACTTCATTAGCTCGTATTTCCCGGTTGGTAATTCCGCGCAAAACATCATGTTCAATGATAATCAATTATGGTGAATATGTACAATAATTTGATACCAAAACCAGGTACGATTCGCGCGACTCGAAAGTATTACAGCAGTTTCGAACGCGAGCCGGAGTTTGTCCAACTTCGCTCGTACTGTCAGCGAAAACTCGATTCGTACTCCTTGACGTAATTTTGCGTGCTGCATACTCTCCGCGCCAACCAAGCAGTTTTACCTCGTAGACTGGCAGTAACGGCGTGGATTTTTCCCCAATACAAAACAGCACACGCCGCCCATTGTCATTTCGATTTGCGATTGCGATATTGGACATTATGGACAGGAATATCGGCGAAAGTTGTCCCGTGTGGCGCAGTTGCGAGACGCGTTCGCGCAGTGCGTTATCGATTCTATTTATTTCAGAATGTATCGCATAACACATTTGGAGCGTTTCCTTTCTTTCGGCTTCCACGCGTTTCAGCTCCATACTCTGTATACAGCCGAGGTAAGAATTCTAAAATGTGAAATTCGAGCTACGCGCATCGTCGTTCTTTTTGCCGAGTCCGTCCTCTAATGCGACAATTCAATATGTTTCTGGTTAAAGATACATATATATACAATATATATATATTATATTTTATATACAACGTATATAATTTTTACGAATTAATAAGCAAGTTCAGCTATACAAGTTTCGTTGATTTATACTTATACCAACGTTATACATGGCGAGCGAAATGCTAACATCTAACTCAAGTTTATGGTTCCGGGAAGTTTATTGACTTTGTTTTTCAGATTACTAGGTTTCTTTGGAAAAGAAGAGGAATTTTGTTGACGCTGACTCTATCGAGACATCTTTTCTACATACTTTTTTATTATTAATATCATTTTTAATATCATTTCGCCAAATATTGCTGCAAAGTTTAGGCTGGAAAGCGGGATATTTGAGAGGTAACGCGGTCAAATTCTCATGCGGGAAGGTAAACTCGAAATCGCGCAAGAGTTGCTCGAGATAAGTACGTTTTACTCTGCTGCTGAGATACGACTCTTATTTAAATCTTGTTGTGCTTGCTGCAACTGCGCGAAATGAGGTCGTTGCGAATAGCAACAACTTTATCGCGAAAACCTCGAGCCGAACGTATTTGCGTTCACCGGTCGATAAAGTTAATAATTATATATTTTTCATTATCATGATAATGGCACAATTGGACGGAGGAAAAGTTACCGAAAATCCGTTACGACGCTCGTTATCGACATTTAGAATGCCGTTAGAATTGCGAAGAAATATGAAAATCGGAAAAGGTACCTTGGTATTCCAGCTAGTTTCCCAGGTACCGGTCGTTTCTATTTTTCCGCGATATCGAATGTATTTCCTTATCGCCCGCGAGCACCATAAAAATCTCTCGAGAATCGATACTTCTAAAATTACATGCGTATGAGAAAATTATACGCAGCGTATCGGTTTTTACCGTCAAAGCGCATTGTGGAATACATATTGTGATAAAAAAGCCGACATGTTATAAAATATTTGTCTGACGTATCTGATAGATTCGATTTACTCTTGTACTAGTACTGTACCAGAATTAACGAAGATCTCGTCTCTCAAAGACGCGAATCTGATTCCGCCATCGT